>WURT03115465.1:0-11937 GCA_009936505.3 Holothuria glaberrima
ATTGCTTTGAAGTGAGATTTGTACCGCCAAGGTCACTCAGTAATACATCGCTTGTATCTCCCTTGACATTTCTATAAGACTTACAGTGGATTGGGAACTTACACAAAAGAGATTCGTCGTCTGCTACATCTACAGTAAGACTGGGGGTTCGTTGCTACTGCCATAGCATCGCCAGTCGTCAGGGAAATAGAAACTTACTGCATCTTTCGACGCTCGGTGACTCGCATGGCAGTATATCAGTGAGGTTTTATGTTCAAATATGAACAAGAATTTGTAACTGGTTATTTTAAGAAACTTCCGGAAACTTTTCATATTGTTGTGACAAATGTTAGACTTCTACCTCGTCAACTCATTTGCATACGGTAGACTATCTTGTAAAGGAAGGGGCTTACTGTAGGGGAGACTGGGGTGGTTTGGGACACGAGGTGCAATGGGACATTCAATATATCTCTTGGTTCTAGTGTATAGGTGAACCCTCCTTTTGGTAACGAGAAATACATATTATAACGCATTTACCAATGTACAAATTACCCAGTTCGGCATTGTTTTGTCGAAATGTGGCTGGTATTTTCATTTTTTGACATTTTGACTAACTTACGAAACAGTTACATCATATCATCACGTACTTCTGCTGAGCTTCCTTTCCAAATATTTTACTTGTGGTGTGGAAACACGCAAATCAAAGGTATTGCATGAAGAGGTGTGCACAATTATAATTTCGCGCATTAGGTAGATATGTGTCATCACATTAAAAAATCGTGTATGGGGCCCTTTGGGAGGTCGCATTGGGTCAATACAAACCTATGCCATGTACTGTAGTCATAATTCGCAATAGCCTAAGCAGCACAATAAATCTTGTGTAGAGATAATTTGTAAATGACGCAAACACATACTAAGTCAAACAAACAGTTTACAGCCTCAAATGGGGCCTTATGCTGCACTGAACGTATAATGAGGCTAATTATATATCTGAATAGCACTTCCTTCAGTGTAGGCTGTAGTTGCTTTGACTTTACTGTGGTAGGCAAGCAATGAGAGTGCTTACATATTTATAGCAGCTAATTTATGTTTATTATTTCAAAAATTTTGATAAACACCAAGTATGAACTCAACTCCTTTGGTATCTAATGTTTAATGCTCTCGAGAAGCTTGCTGGAATGACCCAGTTAATTGTCATTTCTGTGGAGACCCACGACAGTGAAAGAGATGGAAAATGTGGACCACAAAATTTTAGCCCATAAAACGTAATTGTATGCTAATTTGCATCCAGTGCCAATGTGAAATATGACCGAATGTTGGTGAGACTAGAGAATGGTCAACCTTTTGTTTTTATGGGACGGGGGTATTAATCATTTGTTTCTCCATGACTGTCCTAATGCACCCTGCTGGTTGTCCCAATGCACCACTCACGTGGGACGGACTGGGACAAAAAATTGAAGAAAATAATCAAGTTTTATGAAAAAACGGAAAGTGATATTTTAAGTTTGAATGCACGTGAAGGTGCGCTATGTAGTGCTTTATTTGTCGGTGTAATATCTTTCCCGTATCACTTTCCAAGAGAGAGTTATGCACAAAAAAGTAAAAAATGTCCCAATGTGCCCCAGTCTCCCCTATTCTTTTATGTCAAGTTAACAGTTGTTTCGAGTTAAATATCACCTGCTCTAAACTTGCAGGCGGCGCAAACCTACACATCAAAGTATTGTTCTGCGCAGGTCACTTGTTAAAAGATTACGTGACATGAATGATGTAGCTAAGGGGAAGGTATCAAACTGGAGCCACCAAACAAAGGAAAGAAATCCCTTTGTAAGAGAAAAACAGCCTATCGTTGATAATCTCCTCTCGATTTGGTGGGTCAGTTAAAGTACTAACAAAAATTAAGCTTGTCGATATATTTCCGTCCAATTAACAGCTCCCTGCATAAGTTATAAGACACAACATGCTGTGATGGAGATTGAGCTTGGCTACTGGAAGTGAGAAAGACTAACTATAAACATGAGCGAGATACGTTAAACGAAAGAAAGACACACTGCTATGTTTCCGGGTGGACATGAACCTACTTACTCGGAGTCCGAAAGTGTGTACCTTACCGAAACAGGATAAGACTGATTATATGTTGTAATGTGTTATACTAGTACTCTACCTGCAACGTTTAATGGCGTACTAGAAGACTCTGTACTCCAGGTTTCTGGCAGTCTTGGATAGGATTAAGACAAGGAGATAGAGGGATATATGTTCCTTTTTTAACAGTGTTTGCGATTAGTGTTGCATATTAATTATTATACTAGACTGCTAGAAGAAACCAGGGGAAACTGTTTTGCGTGTGTAGCATACGTACAGTTCTTTGACAGCGGAAATCAGTGTAGACCCTGCTACTGCAGACATATGCTTCATTTGTGATGTAAGCGTAGTAGGAATTGATAAATTGGAACAAATTGCAGTGATTTTCTGTCCCCTGTGCAAAAATTGGATTCTGAGTGAAGCGTCAAAGGCATTGTAAGGAAGCTCTCCTCGTGGCTCTGCAGCATTCAGTTGCCATGTTACGCCAGCATAGGGCCTTGTAAAAGCCTTGTGAAACGCGTGGAAATCATAGGCATAGGAAGCGGGCGGGGAGGGGCTGGAGGCTAAACAAAGGCGTGGTGGGGGAGGGAGTATGCTTTCCCCTTACAATTCAAGGACGAAAACCGCTTCATTGTTACCTCTGTGAAAAATGTCAAAAATTTGCAGTAAGTTTCATTTAAATCTGCACAATATGTTCTTGCACCAAGTTGCATCTAAGGACCCTCAAATAATCAGAAAATTCCCAAAGGGGGTAAGGGGTTCCTCTTCCCTTATACCCCCCCCCCAACTGAGAACAGCTGAGAAAACCTCCGATGGAAATGACTTAGAATATCTAGCCTTCGTATGAGTGATGACTTGTACCTGCAGCCTGCGAGATTCCAGAGGCCTGCAAACCTACCACAATTGAGAATGTACCGGTGAGGCAACTTAACGCAGGATTAATAGTTGGTGCATGTGTTACAGGATGGTTAGAAAAGTCTGAGCACTTCTTCAATTGCTAAAATTTTAACCGTTATGCAATTGTCAATAAAAAAAACGTGGCAACGTCTTAAGGCATTAGCACGAGTACTACTGATGTAGAGAGTATTTTTAGTATAATTGAAATGTAAATAGATGCAATTGAATGCTAAATCGAAATTTGTCGTTTGGAAATAAATGTAAAACGGAATAAAATGACTTATTAAAAGCATAACTTACAGCTCACTTGAAACATACGCGTTTGGCATCAACTCTTCGGTGCAATGGGTCCAATGATAACTGTCAGACCAGAACTATAAAATTTAGGACACCGACTGCCTGACAGCATGACAACATTTGTGACGTCTACAAGGAAGGGTCTATGTTGAACCCACAACCCACACTGTTACAATCGATGTTCCCATCAGCTAAATAAGAACCGAAGTATGGAAACTATCGGGGAATCGACTCCTCAAATCCCTTGGACCATTAAGTTCGTTTTAATACACTTCTTCTCTTCGTAAAAGTTCTCCTTCTATAATCTTCCATTTTTAACATCTCGAAAATGGAAAATTTTATTCTGAAAATGGCATATTTCATTATGAAAATGAGGTAAGACAGGTGTGGGGATCACTTTAACCATTCCCTTTTTATCTTTCTATCCATGGCGTGTGCACATGACATGAAAAGTATATGGAATGCTTTCGAACGTTGTGAATACCCATGAAAGGATAGCAGCTAACGGAGAGAGGGGGCTGCAACACCCATTTAGGGAGAACATTCACTATATTTTATCAAAACATGTTCTATTTTTGTGCAAATATGCTATAAAATTACGAGCAAAATTGCTCAGCTATGTCATTTTAAAGTAGTCCCGTTATCTTATATGGGGACCTTAAGCACGAAGACCTTGTCGGTAAACCCAATAATTCTACCCAACAGTGGTCTAGCATTGTTATCAGAATAGACAATAATTTGAAGTATTTCTTCATATTTTTTAAACTAAATGGCTGACTTGTATTACAGTTAACAAAGGGACTATGTACTTAAATTTAAAATATCGTGGTTGAATCTTTTACATATAACATGGATAAGTAAGCTGCCTACTAACTAGTTTGGTTAAAAATACTAATATTCGTGTCCAAGGTTCACATAGTAAGAGGTACAATGTTTCCTTTAATGGCAAGCTTTGTGCCATCACAATAGGACTCTACTTATCACGTAAGTAGGTATAGGTGAAATGCGAACAAAAGTTGTACAAAATACCAAATTTTGAATGGAATTTTACCTTGTTTGCCAGTCAGAATTTTCATATCCCCTACACGCAAAGCAGCATGAATGGACGTGTTAAAGGTCTCGGATACTTGGAGGATGCCTTCATCTGAATACTGTTTCTCCTTCATACGTCCGGCTAGATAAAGAGGATCTATGTTATGAAGCAGCTCTTTTCTCATAGGCTCTTCGACATCGCATTCACTGCAACACATTGAAAAATATAAGGATTTGACAAGAAATTTCTCAAAAAATGTTGAAAGTATTTGGTCGTTCTACAGTCTTGTTTTGTTCTTCACAATAATGAGCATCTGCCTTAGTTGTGGCTATTAATTGTACTAAATTTGTTGTGCCGTTCTACAAATCCTTTTTCTGGAAACGCAAGGCGGTTGTAACGTTTTCGTGCAAAATGAGCGACGAATAGAGGGCGCGCTCACTAAATTATCTGCACACAATACAATGATCATATTACGTTTGAATGAAACTATTCTTCCTTGTTCAAACAAAAAGCAATAATGATTTAGTATCTCTTTCAAGGAAATTTGGTATGCACATAATACAATGAACATAGCATCACCATTTCACAAGCACTTTTTCTTCATAAAATTGAGACCAACCTTTGTCAACTGTGTCTTTTTCGCAGTATTTTCTAGAATACTATTCTTAATTCTTCCTTCTTCATACAAAAAAGCCATAATGATTCAACATCTTTATCAAAGACATATGTATATGAAAGGACGTATGGGTTGAGCATTATGCCAATCGTAGCTAAATTGTGCAGTCAAAGGGAACGAACATATGGCAAGCCATTTTTACATGTAATCCCTCCCCCGTTTTACTTGAGCTGAATGAAGTCCACTTAAGTAGAACTTTGTTTTGCTTAAGTAAAATACAATTTTATTTAAGTATGATACAATTCCACTTAAATGTGGTGTAATCTGCACCGTATTCTCTAAAGCTAAATTCAATTCAGCTTAAGTGAAAAGAATTTACATTAAGTAAATTTCATTCAGCTTAAATAAAATTGAATTCGGCTTTAGTAAAAAAACACTCGCAGTTTCACTTAGGCTTAATTGTATTTTATAATATAATAAAATAAATAATGAAGCTGTGTGGAGATTGGAGATTATTTTTGATCACTACCTTAAGGCCTACAGAAAAGTTTCTTTAAATGATTGTGATTTTAATGTCAGAGATGTCTCAATTGCCACCAAATTCATCAAAGATATTTGTACAGCTTGATCTTATTATGCCTTTAATAATCCATCGAATGATTTAAAAAGTCAGATAATATGGAATACCTCTTTTATAAATGTTGACAATAGGATTGTATTTTATAGCAAAGTACGAAAATGGCATTGCTTATGTTGAAGATTTAAGTGGAAAGCAGAATAATTTTCTTTCCATAGCTAGTATAAGCAGAGTATTTTCAATCCATTCACACTTATCCAAGATATAATCCGTTCAATTCCTGTCTCAGGACCTTTATCCCTTGAATAATGGTCCTCAGACTCCTCTCAAAACTTTTTGTAAGACGTCCTTTATATCACGACAATTTACAAAACTATAATTCAGGAAATCTTTACTCTTCCCACGGCTATGAAGAAATGGGAGAGTGAATAGACGAGTTGGGAAAATGTTTTTACGCAATGCATATGGGATTTGTCAAAGGTGAAGTGAACCACTCATCTTCGCGGCAGTTGTCGATTGTCTACACCTCTTTCGGACCAGGGAGCTATTACGGACAGCTCCCTGTTCGGACTTACAGATGTTATTAGTAGTACAAGCACAGACAATGTAGTGCAGTCGTAAAACACGTCCTCCGGGCGGGCAAGTATATCATACGCATGCGCAAACAGGCGAAAAAGTTGTACTGGAAGTAACCAATTACCCGACTGGCTTTTTCAATTTGATCACTGACCAATGGAAATAGATTTTTTTAATTCCCTCCAACACGCTAAGAGACAAAATTCAGTACTATCACTTTCGTTTACTCCATAGGTTAATCGACATAAATTTATTGTTTCCAATGAGAAAGAGGGTAAGCAATTTATGCACTTTAGACGATGAAACAATTTCTCACCTTTTCATTTGATACCGAACAAGTCATTCTTGGTCAACAATTTATTTTTTGAAAAAAAAATATATTTTCTTCGACTTTACGTTACATTTAGCTTATCCTTACCATTTCTTGATTTTTCATCAAAAGTATTACATTTTCAATCAGAAGCCTCCAAAAATTGATGGACTTTTACATAAGTTGGAATTTATTTTGCAAATGGAGACAACAAAACGCTTTGCATACTTTGAGCACCTAAATATATCTTTCGGTTTTTGTAATTGATAATTCTCATAACAAGATCTTCAAAGTTTATGTATTTAAATCTTCTACTTTGCTGTAATGGTAAGTGTATCTATATGGTGATGGTTTGTGATGGATTTCGTAGAACCTAGGATGGCAGTGTTTTCTGCTGAAGTGAAATGTGATTGGCCAATCTATTTTACTAAGGTTAAAACTGAATTCCGCTTCAGTTAAACAGAATTATGCTTAAGTAAAATATAATTCTGCTTAAGAAAAATATAGAATTTAAGTTAAGTAAAATACGAATTTACCAATTAGAAGAAGTAAGTTAAACTAAGCGAAGAAGAATTCTTCTTAAATGTAATTCAATTGAGCGTAAGTGAAAAACACTTAGACTACCTAAAATGGAATTCAACTTAAGCCGGCTCAATTTTACTTAAGTTAAATTGGATTCCGTCTTAGTAAAATTGAAATTTCACGTGAGCAGAATTCAATTTAGCTTAAATGAAATTAAATGTCTCTTCAGCAGCGATAACTCCGTGAACTTAATGTCCAATTTTACTTAGGTAGAATATATTTCCATTTAAGTGCAATGAATTTTACTGAAGCAAAACTGCATTTTTCGAAAGTGCGATTAATTCTGCTTTTTAGAATTGGGAATAAAAATTCAAAAGGCGTACCATGCTACCACATAAAATGAACCAGTCACAATGGGATAGTTATGGCCAATATCCATTATTATATAACACCTTATTAATTCCTCTACATCTGATTGGAGGATTGGTCGTCACATTAGTATATACTAACCCACGGCGGTGACGTCAGCCATGGGGGGGTACGTACAATCAAATTTTGACCAAAATCTATGGTTTAGGAAGTTAGATGTTATAGGCTGTAAAACAAATAATGAATGTTTTCCATTCGTGCAATAGTATGAATAATTTCATTAGTTGAAAGATTGAACGTTCTATTGAACTCGGCTTCGCCTCGTTGAATAGATCATTTCATCTTTCAACTCATGAAATTATTCATACTCTCGAACTCATAAACATTCATTATTTGTATACCATACGTCCTCTGTAAATAGCTTGTCACCAATAAGCGAGTTCGATAATTTGTGTGCACATGAGCACATCGTCCAAGTCGTTGGGATAAACAAAACACACCCGTACCTACAACACATCTTCGAAAATTTGAGTTAACTTCAGTAATTTGTCGAATTATTCTGTTTCAACCCATCACAAATGTAAAGAGGGTTCTTGCGTGTGGTTTTGTGCAGTAGATCGCAGATAAACTGCCTCTTGGGTGTAAAAATTGGTAGTTTAACCTGCCGTAAAGCTGAAGAGAAATCCCTATTATCGTTTAGTTTGGCTGGCCACGCTTGAAATTATACTAACTGGTATATATATATATATATATATATATACATCACGAAAATTGGGAACGCACGAAAATAGGGGACCCAGTACACTATGTGCTGAGCTCGGTTTGTTTATCCCTCGTGTATCCCACAATTCCATGCGGCGACAAATTATCGAATTCGCTTATTATCTCAGTTGACTTACACATAACATGGTCCGTTTTGAATTAGTACCACTCCATCTGCATACGGGAATGCATTTTAGGAGAACTGAGAAGATGCTTTGCCCTGAAAATTTCCTTATAGGTAATCAACCATGACATGAATATTTACCCTGCAAAATACATTTCTTTGACCCTGAAACTGACAGTTTGCTAGGTGCTGGGAAGAAGGAGATTCCCCAAACCCCTGCCATGTGGCGCTCTATCTGACACATTGCTACTGCGTAAGCTCTATGCACCATAGCCTGGAGTAATCGCCATGACTGTATCATCTACTTACTCAAAATAGTCCCAAACATTGATTCCATCTAGTGCCATTCTGCTGTCCGACGGCTCCGGTAGATCTTCTTCTAACAATCCTTCGGCGAGTGACGGTAGCCAGTCACTTACGTGAATCAAATCCTGACTTATCTTACCGACATTGCAGGAAGGAATATATGCAGGACTGTGGACAAAGCCCACGGCCCTGATACCTCCTTCCCACAATGAGTTCTTTGCTCCCCTGAGAGGCCAGTTATTGCCTAGTTTGTTTACTCCGCCATTATCTTTCGAAATAAAATGTAAAATCAACTATTAAACCAAACTTAAAGGATTATGATTTAAAGAACGTTTCCATTTAATCGGAATATGCCACTACGGAGACGTCCATCCACTCAATATACAGAATACAACTTTACCGTACTAACGCCACGGAAGGATTCATTCGAGTGGCCGTCGTTCCAGGGTTTGTGTTATGGCTAATGTGTACACTCATCGAAACTATTTTGTAGTGTAAAAATGCAAACGATCTATCCCCCCTAATCCCCATCTCTCACTCTCCCTTTCTTTCCTCTTCCTCTCTACCTCTCCTCTACCTCTCCTTGTTTCCCTTACACAACAGATAACCAATGTTAAGATTACAAACCGGTGGAGAAGATGATGACAGAGTTGTTATACAATCCTGAGGTCTTTAGCTTTGATACGATTTCGCCGACGGCATCGTCAAGAGCGCTGACCATCCCAGCGTAGCGCTTCCTCTGACCAAAAAGGGGTCCTCTTTTGTAGAGCGCTACGTACCTCTTTGGACCTTCAATCGGTCTGTGCACGTTTTGAAATGCCACGTACAAAAAGAGGGGCTGAAAGCAAGAACTTTTTTATTTGTTTACAGGGATCCAAAAAAACTTAAGAAAAGCAGGACATCTTTGGTAAACAGAAAAATTCGAGTATCCATTCTATTTACAATTTAGTTGTCCCGATTGGGGTAGGCTGCACAAGATTTAACCCTGGCAAACCAAAGATTTAGCCAAAGCGGGGGTTGCATCCCCCAAATTTCGCGATGTTCACATACGTGGAAGTGCTGAGGGAAGCATCCCCTAGTGCCCACGCCCCCACCGGGGCCAATCATCGACTGCTGAAGACACTACATTATAGTTAATTAGCTCTTTCCAATCAAAGTTTTCTCTAGGGGCGCTGCTGCCTTGCCCCTTGACTATGGGCCTTACATTACTGTCTGACTGTGAAGTGTGAAAATATTTGCCAGGTGACATTCTACCTTTAGAGACGTATAAGCCTCCACTAACTTTTAGAAAGATTTGTTCATTGCTGTCACCTTCTCGTCTCCATGATCTGATGATAGTTCGTCTAACATCACTGGTAATCGTCCTACACTCTTAAAACAAAAATGGCGAAATTCACTAAAAAAAAGAGTGTGCTGAGGGATCACTCTTAGTAAGAGTGAATTTTACCCGGAGTGGAGTGAAAATTTACTCCATGTGTGTGAATTATCGCTCTATTTGGAGTGAATTTTCACTCCACTCGGGTTGAAATTCACTCTTACTAGGAGTGGTCCCTCAGCATACTCTTTTTGAAATAAATTTCGCTCTTTTGTTTTTAGAGTGTACCTTATTTCAAGTCTGTCATTATCAGGCCCGTAGCAAGACAAGGTACAGAAAGGGCAAGATGGCTTCGGGAGGATTTTTCAGGGGCGAGATATACTAAAATACATTAAGGCAATGACAATTTTTGATCTCTTTGGGGCGAAATATTTTCCAGGGAGGCTTCGCCCCCTACCCCCCCCCCCTTGGCTAAGGGCTTGGCCATTAGTAGTCATTCTATGTCATTGCTCGCTTTTGCACATCGTATACATGTAATTGTTTACGTCGTCGGTTATCCTGTTTCAAAATAAATTTTGCAACATTATTTTAAACTGTGTAACATCTAGTATCTGATATAGAGTAACTTACAGACGAAGATTCCGCTGTTTCATCAATGATTTCCTTCACTCTTTTCACGTATACTGTAGTTGCGTAAAAGCCGTCGTAAATCTTTTGGACTTTGTCGTCATCGACTCCGCCCGCCGTAAAGCGAAAGTCCTTGCCCTTCATTCTCACGTTTTTTGTATTCAATGAATAGGAAGACTTATATGTATGGCTATAGTGCCCGCCGGATCCAAGAAGGATACCTAATGTAAGAGAAAAAACACACTTTTTATAGAGTAAAGGGAATTTAACCAAAAGAACCATAGAGACTTTTATGCCTCTTTGAATACTGCCTGTGGTCCCATATCTAAAATCACACAGCCTGTGAGATCAAAGGAGTTTGTGGGTCTGTCTGCTTCAGAGGACATCACAGATAGTCAAATTTTTGACTTTTTTGAAACCCCATCCCACCCCCGTTTCCTGCGCACATGGAAGCACATAACTGAAGGTATTTACCCCTGAATCAGTTAAGGACAGTTAATGAAAAAAAACTGTTTTTCATGTGATCAACGTAGAAGTTTGTATATAGCTAATTTGTGGACTTAACTAAAGAGTTTGACTCTGTTGATCGTGACATCCTTGGCATCATTCTTGGCAAGCTTGGCTCCGAGATTTATTAAAATGATCAAAATGCTGTATGCAAATGTACATGCTAACCTCATTATTAATTGTGTGCTGACTCAGTTTTTTTTAATACAATAGTGGTGTAAAGCAGGGGCGTAGCCAGTTTTTTTTTGGTGAGGGGGGCAAAGTCGACTCATCGTCCCCATTCTTGACCGCCATCCTGGGGGAGGGTATAAGGGGAGGGTGTCTCCGTCCCCTTTTGGATTATTTTGCTGTTTCGAAGGGCTTAGGTGCAAAATGGAGCTATATTTTGTTTCTTTTTATACTAGATCCCAGTGTTCTCCACAGGGGGTTTTAGAGGGGCGAAAATGACCGCCCCTCAAAAATAGTTGCCACCCTCCAAAAAAGCAGCTTCCATTTTCAAGTTCATTGCTCCATAACACATATACAAGTCACACAGTATGAAGGAAAAGTTTCTCATCCCTCCTGGGGTGGGGCTAGGATTTGCCATTGCGAGGCATATATTGCATAAAATTTGTATATGCTAGAGGCAAATAGTTCCGCGCCGATTTAATGTTTTTCCCGGAACCTAAGCTGTGGAAAAGCGCTCGATTTTTTCTTTTCGGGGGGGGGGGATAAGCCTATACTAAAAAGAATCTGTATTTATTTAAAGCTTATATAGGTCAATTGTCCGGGCATTTGGGCCCCATCGGGCAAACCTTACAATGTACTTCCCTCCTCGAGTCACTAGCCATACCGCACGACATACACAAGAGAACATTGACTAAGTTTAGCGAAATGAGATGAAATTACCGACATTTACATAAATCTATGTATTCTATTTATTAAGTTAATTGAAAAGATGGGAAGGGTTTGCACTTTATAAGCCATAAGTAACGGAACTAAAGAAGAGTGGGCAAAGCGTACCGAAAATTTGGGGTTTTATCGCAGAAATAACTCTTTTGA
>WURT03115476.1:0-11936 GCA_009936505.3 Holothuria glaberrima
TATATGTAGTCTAACAATTTACTGTTCACTTACTTGGCGCAGTGTGGTTCTGATTTACCCCAAGAACTGAGTAAAAAATTCACTTAAACAAGGAAGATGAAAAGATTTCCTATAAGAGTAGAAATCGTTGGAAATATATCCAACTCAAATTTAGCAATAAATTTAGCACCATTTTGCATCCATCCCACCTTACGTGAGCAAAAATTTTCCGAAGGGGAGGGGAACCCCTCTCCTTAGACCCATCCCCCAGGACGGCGATTCGCATATGGTGAAATCCCCCCCCCGGTCTTTGGAGATGGATCCACGTCCTTGACTTTGGGCAACTTTTTTGAGATTCGGCCAAAAATTTTCTGCCCCCCCCCCAATTTGAAAAGTCCCGCAAGCTTATGCTTTGTACATTCCGTTGTTCACAGAGTAATGCTAAACGGCAAGGATGATTACGACTATATTATTTGATCGAGGTGTTTCGAGGGCGTCATAAGTAAGACTTCACGAACTGCCTGCAAAATTTTGCTATTCTTTTGTTGATTGGCTAGCTCGTTAAACCCCTGTGAATTCCACTCTCAACTACTCGTAGAACACAATCTAAATGATTCTAGTGAAGTCATTCTCGCGGACCTTCTATCTCGCGGACCGTCCGATCTATCTGAAGGCATGTGCCCTGAAATTTCTTCCCATCGGCAAACAACCATGAGATGAAAATTGCCATGAAAATGAATGCATTGACCCTGAAATCAGCATTTTGTTTGCCACATAATTTACAATCCGGAATGGTTAGGAAATGGGTCTTACAATAGGGAGCTTGCACGCGTGCAAAAGTCAACTAACGCAATCTCCTTCTGGAGGACAAACACGCGCGCGTGTGCTAGGTCATGTAAGAAAGCAACGTGGTGCGTCGCGCCCTGTCTTCCAGAACAGCTAGCGCGTCTGCTGAATTTGACTTTTTGACCTTTCTTGCAAGCTCCCTATACAGAGGAAATGAGGAATGGAAGAGGCACATTTACATTACGTGCAGAGTCGCGAACCCTACAACCATGAAGTTTACCTAGGTCTATGCGTTTATTTATGAAAAGAAAAATAGGCTATCAGAGTCACACAGTGTGACTTCATTTGCTGTCATCTCGACCTTTGTCTTTTGTACACACTTTCACTGTCATTTGGGGGGGGGGGACGCTGCAATGTAAATTGTGGGGTCAACGCCATTTGTTGAAAAGTTTGTAACGCAAAAAACTGACGCAATCATTACGTCAACTGTTTGAAAGCAAACATGTTTGTAATCGCTGATGTTATTGAACAGTGAAACGCATTGAAGAGGGCGACATAGCCTTTTAATGATTGACAAAGTAAAAAAAAAATGTTTGGCATTATTAACAGAAGTTCATACCTACTGTAAGGAACTGATGGGATCAAGGAGCAACACCCGGACCATAAACGTGCTTCATTCTTCTCTTGCCAAGCATAAACTTCTTTTAACCATGCAGATCGACCACCGAATGCAATTAGTAGCTTCTTCCACCCGCTCCCACAAAGGTTTCCAAACTCCGAGACAAAAACAACCGTTGACAAACTTTTATCCAAATGACAGACCACCACTTTAGTACAGTGCTTAGTTTTGAATGACCAATGAGAACTTAAGAGGACAGTAGTGATATTCTGCTACATGCATCCGACCTTCATATACAGGCATAACAGACAGTTACATTCAGTGCAAATGAGTCGTATTATAACCGAACGCAGCGGATCGCAAGATACTGTGTTCCACTCCAGCGAATACGGCAATAATTAGGCTTGTTTCTTGGTCTCCTGGTAGCCTAGTGCTAATGTAAACAGTCTTCCAGAAACAGTTCGTTAGCTTGTTTGATCAGTCTGTTTGTTAATGTGATTAGAAGTTTCGAGCTTACAGTCGTGAAACCTTTTACCGTATATCTGTATCGTATGCACTATCGGGGTATTTTACCAATACTGCACAAGTCTGTAACCCAATCCGGTCGGGCCGTTGCCTTTTATAACAAGTGGTCATTATCACAAATATCTAGTGACACAAGTTCATATCTATTGCATGTAATGCTGAGGTCATTGACTCAGGCGAGACCACAGACACGGTCAGTAATACTTTAAAGCATCTTTTAAAACGGGGAAGGTACTTAAATGCATTTTAATCTCACCCCAGACAGTTACAATTGTACCAACCAAGGTAACTTCTAGCTCCTACTCCTGTCTTAGTATCTCTTAGACAGCCACAGTAGCCTGCACTGAGTTTAAATTGCTTGAGGCAATATTGTCAATACAGTGTGTGGGATCATGATTTATTGTGAGCACAGCTGACTGGACAGTTAGTTAGTTACTTAGTTAGATGAGGTTTAACGGCCCAGTTTCCAACCAATTAGTTCAAGTCGAGCCGGCCACGGCCTTTTTTCCAGTTGTGGCTCACTGGCTTGTTTTCCCTTAATCCATTGCTTATGCGGAGCATCACGCACTGAACAATCCCTTGTTGACCAACCGGAGTGGCACTGTACTGTTTGAATGAATGTAAATCAAAGTGCAGTTATCAACTGTATTTGGAACTCTGGGGATATTCCTTAATATGTTTGGTCAGAGAGTTGCAAGCAACTTTCTGTTTTTGGGGATGCCATATCCCCTTTAAACCTATGTGTGGTAACATCGGTAGGCTAATGAAAGCAGTTTGACTGAAGTATGTTCCCTCAAATTCTGTAAATGGGTAATTTTCACATCGCGCCATCATTTTCATGAAGTACGCACTTTTGTGCTGTATACTGCCCTTAAAGTTGATTGTTTCCTTGCACACAGTGACAAAGTGCAAGGATGTTTTCTCTTCCTCATTACTATGCCTGATTCGAGGCTTAAATTACTTTCAGGGGGACGCACCATCCAAACCAGAACAACAGTTAAATCTTCATCTTCAAGAAGCTGAATTTTGTTTTTCTGTGTAAGAAATATAAGTAAATAACACGTGAAAGAAACAGTATAGAACCCAGCTTTTCGATCATTGAAAGCAGAAACATTCCCCACAGCCTAATTACTTTTTCATAGGCCCACCCATAAGGAAAATATTAACAAGGTCCCAAACTTCCTTACCAAAGATATTTTTGCAGCTTTCAATCTTCCGCTTCCAATTCATTATTTTAAACAAAGTGAATGAATTGTAACATGTTACATTTCAATAACTGAAGGAACAATATGACAGTGAGTGTGAATAACTTCCTTCTTATTCGCCTCTTAAAGTGTACCTAAAGTCTAAAATACAAGAAATATATATTTTAGAGGATGAAAAATGAGTTTTATTCATTTCAACTCCCATTTTCATAGCTTCACTACATTGCTGAGATATAAATGTTGAAATTTATTCACTCAATTTTGAAATAATCCATTGCACAATAAGTTGTGATGTCCATCTTGTACAACTCACATTAGGCCTACTTGCTTTTGTTCCCTTTTGAACTTAAAATGTTATACATGACGTTCAAAAACTTCCTTTTTCATTGCATAACATGTTGAATAAAAAACACTTATATAGTCAAGTCACCCTATAGCAGTAAGACATTGATCACATTTTGGCACAAGACAGTGGCTTTCGAAAAAAAGCAGAAAAACAAACATGCTACTTTGAGTACAAGAATGACATCACAAATCATTTCATAAATCATCCATTTTATATGGAGTGAATAAACTTCAACATTTTACATCTCAGCTCAAAAATATCCTGTGAAGATGGAAGTTGGAACCACTTGAATTCATTTTTCAAACTTTAATGCTAGTCTGTGTAACCAGCCTAGGTGTTGAGGGGCAATTTCACCTGAAGGATATACTAAGGCAGTTGGAATATGGTTCTTACACTTCTCTAAGGACTGCAGCCTCCCCACCATTCGCCCCAACGTCTTGACTAGTGCCCCACTGCAGTATGATATATGTTAATTTAGATCACAGATCTGGTTCCCAATCGCGGCCCTTCAGCTCACTCGGTCGAGCCTGAACTACGTTTACAGCATTTACTTCTAAAGAAAAAACTGAAAATATCACTGTCTGGGTTGTAGGCCTAATTGTAAGGTTTCAGAACCCGGAATATCTCATGTAAGGGTTTTCTCCAAAAAATTTTTGTTCGTAGATGATGGTACAGTAGTCTCATTCCCCATTCCTGGCAGACATCTAGAACAGAATTTTCGGTTCCAAATCTCTCTCTTACCCCAACCACCAGCAATATTTCTCACATAAAGCAAGGCTCGGTATCAAAGCGACCTGTCGTAAATCCGAGTTCTACCAGTGTACCGTCATATGGAAACAGGGTCACCGTGTGTTTTTTCAGTCTTTTTAGTGTGCATCTTATGCCATTCTTTATTCCAATGTCAACAATGTTTGTTACTTTCCTGCAGTTCTTCTGAAGGCTCGAGGTCCCCCGGGTTGTTGATCTTGGACCCAACCAAGAAGTCGAATGCAAGCCCTTAGACCCCACGCCCTCTCGAGAGCCGCTTCACACTCCCACGTCCCCTCAGCGCCGTTCGGTCATTCCAATTTTTACCAATTCCCACGAAACGACTTATCCACTTACCTTCATAGCAGGTGTCGATTATGGACTCCTCTTTTGACGTACATACTCTATTGCGAGTGCAGTCAGTGTGTCTGCAGGAGCAATACACGTCCGCCGGGCGGGCAACTTAACCACGCGCTCACGAATTAGCCTCAGCGTTTCTCTGGACCCTGCTTACACCTTCCCTTCTACTTTGTTCCCGCGTGATGCCCCAAACTAGAAGAGTTTTTGAACTCCAACCTCTGCTTTAGATAAATTGTCCTGTCGTAAGTGGAATGTCTTCAGAATAATTTACTTTTTAGTAAAGAAAGAGCCATCTCCTACCATAGCTACCGACATTTCAATTTGTGGTGCTACCCACGGTGTGCAAAGTTTGTCAACGATGGACGTCTCACAAGCCTTGTGCTAACCGACGGCATTGCCCGCACCACAATGTTGCCTCTTAAAATGAAGGCCAACAATGGCAGTTATTGCCGTGTCCCTTTTTGCAGATTTCCGTCGGTGCCCTTTCACCGAGATTGTAACTTTACAGAGCCTAATACACTTCATTTCGTTTGTATTTATCATTTATTTTCATTTATTTTTTTGTCTTTTCACAACGACATATGCAAGTGTAAAACAATCAGTTTAGAAAAGTATGAGTTGGAACATCAGAGTACGAGTATTTAGTACCGATGCTATAACGCTATGGCTGTCTTTCTATTTAAAGTTGTCTTCGTTTCACGTAAGTGACTTGTCAAACTAGTTTGCCGTTGCCTTGCTGCCATTTTAAAATCTTAAAAATTGCCTTAGTGTCTTGTCCATTTGGACAAAATCTAAGGCTATGTATAGCCTCCCCCTCCCCCCAAAAAGATGCCTTGCCCCCAACACTGAGCTCAAGACCTGACCCCACTGGCTCACCTTTCCTGGAAACTAAAAAACCATCCGCAGTTGTAAATTTAGTGTTCTTTCCGGAACATTTCTCGTGAAACTGTTCCTTAATGGAAGCTACGCTCCAGGGTAAATGAGGGGCACTGGCATACGGAGGTCAATATAACCGAGCAGTGTCAAATTTTGCCAGAATATTGAATTTGTAATTAACTTGCCCAAGGTTTTCCTATCAGTTGCACAAAAACATTGAGTAGTTTACCAAACCATAAAGACCGGTGCTGTGGTCGAGTGGATAAAGGGGGTGGCATTTGAAGCGAACAAGTTTGGCAACCGGGAGATTCGGGGTTCGATCTCCGGCCGGGTCAAAGTAAGGTGGGTTTTTCATCCAAGAGCGATCTACGGTTTTCCCATCTGAACTGGTTTATCAAAAAAGCCAGATTTGATCTAAATTGTTGAGTTGGTTAGCCACCCGACGTGAAGTTGTAAAATTCATAAGCCATATAGGCTTTTTCCACATTTGTGGTCGCTTAACGTCGTAAAACAACTTCCCTCCAAGGCCCTAAAGTAAAAGGAAGTAAAGTTGACAGCATCGTCGAGTAAGGAGGGTATTGCAGAAGGAGGTTACCACTTTCCGTGCCGTACGTTTTCCGAAGAGGTTGTGATGCCAATGGTGATATCACTTTCATCTTTTCTAGCCTTGTCTATGCTCGTCATTTCTGTTGCCTTAGCAAAATATTTGAAAGAGACAAAATGTTTTTTATGACCTCTTGTTAAAGTTTAAATGTGTTTTGAAACGATGAATAAGCAAAACTATTGTTCCGTAAGAGGCGTTAATTTTTCAGTTTTACTTGTGTCATTTTGCCGACATGGATTATTTTTTTTTTCTGCACTGGGGTATATTTCCCCCACCCCTCCTCGCACGCTTACAATGAAGAGGGAAAAACAAAAGGGCAAGGGAATCTTCGTCTTAGCTAGCTTCACGTTTTACCAAATGACCTAGGCTCCTGATCCATAGACCTTTTCCAAATAGCAATTACAAAGGATTGTGGGATAGAGTTTTAGTATGTTTTTAATTGCTATTTGGAAAATCTTCTAGTATGTAAAGATAAAGAGGAAAAAATGTGATCTTTGTCCAGTGGGTGTAACGGGCCTAAGCCATTCAATGTCTCACCCCATGTAGTATAGTTAAAGAAAAGTTTTAATCAATTTCTGATATATAAAAACGCATGGGAGATTTAGGAATACAGCCCCTCCGTCGATCTGACCATATCTATCAATCAAATTATACCTCGTCTGACCATATCTCGTCTGATTAGCCTAGTATATCTGTCGACTTGATTATATCTGTCGATCTGATTATATCTGGTGACTGAATCAGAAAATTAACAATCATAAGTATCTTATCAAAAGAGGAAACACAGCTTGCATCATTTTCACATAACAAATCAATTCGTCGTAGCCTCCTCGGATTCTTTACAATGGCTATAATTGACATTCTGAAGCTCGATTACAACTAATGTTATGAACAAACCTAAACAAAATTAACGATAATTAGACTAACTTGTATGAAATTTTAGCAGATCGGAAGATAAGAGACCTCTCTTGCATGTTTGCATGCATTCACACTCGATTATGGTTACTCGATGAAGTACACAACTAACTGCTTTGGCAAAAAAAAATTGCAAATAATCTAGAACGAAACAAACCCAGTTACAAACACGACGTTCCGCAAAGCTAATTGACGTAACAGTTCAAACGCGATTAGAAAATCATTTACACCCCCACCGAGTTCAGGTAAACCTCTTTTCGGAAAGATTTCATGAAAAATCGCGAGCAATTTCTCAGGTAATGAGGAGTTTCCAGTGCGGAGAGGGTTTAGTACCCTAAAATAATGTCCCGTGTAAAAGAGACGCCAAATCTATGCATTGTGGTGATTCATTCAATTCCGATATGCGGTTCGCAAGATATTAACAGATAAAGTTACTACATTTTTGACCTTAAGTGAACTTGAAGCGGCAGGAGTAATGTCATCTCCTTACATTGATGATCAACGCTTTGTTTTCTTTGTTTTTCAATCTATTGTTTTGACCTTGAAATACATGTTGAATCATATTTGAGTTTACCATGAGGAACGTAAAGTTTGGAGGCTTCTACTGAATTCACAATATGAACGCATCAGATGAGATAAAATGTTGCTATTAGTAAAGTAAAACAAAACAGTTGATTAATATGATTATGAGGTAATAACGTCACTTGTGCTTACTTCAAGTTCACCTTGTATGAAAATGAGATACCCGGCGTAACTTCTGCCGATATCGCGAGACCCGCAAAGAGGAACTCAGTGATTGCAAACTTGACCAGAACCAGTCTAACATATCAAACTGAAGCTTAAAGGGCAAATCTTGTCATCCTAGACAGTTCCAGTTGTCCCAACTTTGCAACTTGTAGCTCCTCCCATAAATGTTTACGGCTCCCCTTTGTGCAGATTGAAAACTATTTTATGTCTAAGGCCATGTCCTGGTGAGCATACAAGGATATAATGTGTAATCCAAACACTCTGCATTGTGCGGAATGTCAGCTACTCTGCATCTTTCAAATTGAATTTTCAGACTTTGCTGTCAATCAAAGAGCAGTCACCAACTGAGAATTTTGATAACCTCACACTAAAATATACTTTGGGGTGACGAGCGTATGGCTTTAAACCTTTCTTTTAAAAGCTTCACAGAGTTGTCTTTAATATTTTATTGCCATAGGCTAGCTAGTTGCGTGAGAGTCTTGCACGACATCTAGTCAGTATGGTTCTATTTTTACTACCGTATTTCCCAAGACTGGTGGGTCTATTTACTGCTGCATGTCACGGATGGTCTGTTGATACGAGTTGTTGATCACATTGTAAAGGTATACCTGTTCTCCGAGGGAACATGTCATACAGAACAGAGATACTGAAGAGTTCTTAGCCTTTTCAACAAGATCATGTGTAGTATCTGGCATTATAGCATTTATTATCTTTTCATGGTGATTATTCGGACATCTAAGGCCTCTGTTCCAACAACTCATGTTTTCATTTATCCCAAATCTTTATCTTCGTTTCACAAAACACGTTGGCTTTACAGACTCTCTCTACTAAAATGGTAATTTGCAGTGCATGAACATACTTGAGACACTTAAATGATAGCACCAATTTACATGTAATCCCATATCTGTGCCAATCATTTTCAAAAGACAATATGTTAGTGCCTGAAAAAATGAAAACTTGTGAACCTAGTATCAGCTCATAGATAGATAAGATAAGGTCATGTTGTATCTGAGGTGGGGATGGTGAGATAGGTCTTCCTTTTTCCATCATAAGATCCCAGCCGGGAAAGCACCCCATGATGCGCCGCATGGGTGACAAAAATCACTGACCGACCCATCCCGGGTACTAATATATCCTAGATATACCACTACCAATCAGTCAAGCTCGAGGGGCTGTTTTGTTCGGGGATGAACTTTTGAGTACGGCAACAGGGCCGTAGTCTGTAAGGGGACGCCCAAGAAGGGCAGTTACCCCCTGATATTTCCAAACCATACATGAAAAATAGCCTACTTGATTAAATAGTGAACATAAAACTTCCATGGTCCTGATTATATATCAAGGCCCTCAGAACCAGAGAAATCCCATAAAAAACGTTTCTCTTCCCCAAATTTTCCCGGGGAGGCCACCGGACGCCAGCGGCAGACGGGCTCATGAGCGGGTAACTCGCATCTCGAATCTCCATCATGATGCCACAACATAGCTCAAGTCCATATTGATCTTAAGTATCGTTTCTCACGGTGTGCAACGGCATGCTAATCAAAAACAGCCTATGATTGCCTGTCTAAGGTCAATGAACTTGTACAATACTTGAGTTTATTTTTGTTTTATTTCAAAGTGATTTTACTGAATACGTCTTTCAAGTTTAACTTGATTTCTTCTTGAATTCTTAGTTTCTATACAATGAAGTCTCAAAAATATTTAGATGCAAGCTTGCTTATCTACGAAAGTGTCATTTCCACCAATCTGAGAGGCACTTTTAACTTTTACCGCGAGTTCCGCAAAGAATCTATATGCTCACATTGCCTGCTTTTGTTTCCTTTTGAAATTAATATGTTAGCATGAGCTTGAAACATTTACTGTTCCCTGGCATGGCATATTGTACGGAGAGGGCTTATATAGCCTAGTCACCATATAACTGTGAGAGAGTGATCTCATTTTGGCTCCAGGTGAAGTAGCTTTCGAAAAAACAAGGAAACACAAATATGGAAATTTTAGTTTTATATACAAGAATGACATCACAAATTATTGCGTAAGCTACCATTTTAAATTAAGTGAATAAACTTCACTATTTTATTTATCAGATCAGGAATGTCCTGGGAAGACGGGAGTTGGACCACTTTAGTGCCTTTTGCAAGCTTTATAACAAAATGTTTTTTTAAAGTTAGACTTAATTAGGTACACTTTAAATGTCCGATTTTGAATTTTTGTCACAAAATTAACATAACATAACAAGTTAAAGGGTAAAGGAGGGCTAAAGCGTCTTAAAGGGGCTTATTGAGTTGGTTCTTGAAATTCATGATTTTTTCCACACCTGTTGAAATTTTCACACATCTTGATAGTTAATGGTCAAACTAAGATATTCTGCACATCTGACACTCAACTGAAAAGGCAATGGTAAGGTAATTAATGATTAACATCATTTATCACAAATTCATGACCAGACACTTTTTACCATTATGTACTAATCATATGCAACCCCTGTCCACAATAACTACAATTCCTTACATTTTCTGTAACTATAGTAACTGATACATGAGTAATGAGGCTAATTGGAAACATTGTCATGCAATGTGTTCCTTCAGACTTGTAACAAAATAATACCAACTCAATGAGCCCCTTTAAGATGCCGGCGTGTTTAATTATTCGGACGTGCCCAAGGCACATTACACAGTTAAACTAATCGGATGTGACCACATCTTCTGTTAAAAATTGCTATATAGGCTAGGCATAACTTTAGAAAACGTTTGGCAGAAACATGAATGGGTGATCAAATAATGAATAAAACCACTGAACGTGATCATAATGCCGTTCCTGAACAAGTAAGTCACCCCAATATATGGAGTGAATAGTATAGGAACGCCGGTAATGAACACTCACGCTAGGTTCAAGGGCTCGATCAAATAGGCTTGTTTGTTTTGTGGACATGAGTATCGGAAGCTGAGGGTGGCTAAATGTAATAATGGGATAGAGTTGTGACGGTACGCATCGTTTTTGTCAACGACATATTTTACTGTAGCAACAAACTACGAGTACCAAAACTCCAATTCTGTAATTGCTATTTGGAAAAGGGTCTATTGTCGACAGTATAATAGTCATATAGGCTACATCTTGCTGCAAAAGTTTGTGCAACATATTTGTACTAGCAATGGCGCCGGCACAGAGGGTCATGGGGAGATTAGGCTCCAACCAATTTCCGAAAATTTCTTGTTTTAAACGAAGCCAAATGCTTAAAGGCTATAGACTTATGTGTAGGGTACTATGTGTCTCTGTGGTATACTCTTAATCCTGTTCTATCACAAATCGTTGCAAACTGTCAAAATTTTCACACACCGCACTCTTTCAGCCTCATTGCTATGCTATTATCGATACCACCTCAATCGTACTCACCTTTTTCATCTTTGGGGATTTACTGATAAAAAGGCCGATTGTTCTTGAGGAGGGCATCATGGTAAGAATACAGGAAATTCTTGTCGCTTTTCCCTTATTTTTTATGACATATTTTACGAAAATTGAAAGCTTTAGCGAATGACCAGGCAACAGATTCACCGTGTTATTGGCAGACGTATTTTGTTAAGGAATATAAAGTGGTCTCGGTGAGGAGTCTGCAAGCTAATTTTGTCACAGAAAATTAAGATTTAAATGCGACATTGGCGCAGATCGGGTTTCAAAAGTGGTGGTGGTGGGGCAGGGGGAAACTACTACTGTGTTGATTTTTTTCATCGCTGTGAAAGTGAATGATCGTAAAAACTGACGGCGCTTAGACTGAAAACATAGGCTTACAAGGCTGTGGTCTGGGGAGAGGGAGGGGTCTGGGGGAGGCAGCCCCAAGAGCAAAAAAGAAAGTTGCTTTCAGCCCACTAGTACTTTCATATTTAGGGCATATTTATGAACAACAGATTCAGCCACTTAACTGCTAGCCGATTAAATACTGAACAGCATTTAACTCCCTCAGTCTCTAGAATAGCCTATGTCCAAACTTTGGCAGAATTTACCTTAATAATTTCTCAAACGTTGCACCAAAATGCATCTAAGGTCCCTCATATATTCAAAACTTGTCCATGGAGGGGGATATCCCTCCCTTTAGACCCCTCCTGTCCCCCTGTCCGAAATAATGTTCACAGTTTCCTTGGCCTATGCAAATAAATTCTGTGATCCCATGTAGAAACGTAGAAACGTCGAGTTGGGAAAAGAGTATTGCTACGGGGTTTGGAGGGCAAGAATTGGAAT
>WURT03115498.1:0-11935 GCA_009936505.3 Holothuria glaberrima
CAACGCAAGATCTGAAGCATAGAACCAACACTTGAAGTACGGTGGTAGCGGTGTAGAGCAAACCTTGCAGCACGTCTTGTATAGGGATCCCAGACGACACTGCTATATTCAAGAATTGGTCTGACAAGGGACTTGTAAGATGTCAGATGTGATGTGATGTGATTATGGTTGAGGAGTGTGAACGGTCCAATTTGTACATTCCAGACCTGTCAACTTTCCCGGTTTTACCGGGAGTCTCCTGGTTTTTATCCAGATCTCTCGGCCTCCCGGTTTTATATGCTCTGTCCTCCCGGTTTTTAACTTCCCATTTGCGAAATTCATTTAAACAGCCGAAAACAGCTATTTTCATAATTGGGCATGAAAATAAACTACCAAAATTATTTTCTTTTTTTAATGTTACTTCAAACTTTCGACGATTTCGAAACGCTTCTGCCATATGTTCTACTGTTAATGTATGTGTAGCTGCAGCGTGGGAATAGCCAACATGAGCAGTTTTGAGCGCCGTGTGCTGCAATACTAACCATTGTGCCTAGGCTAATTTGTAACATTAGGAGAACCCAGTTGACACAAACGCAAGGCCAAGGCAACTGTGCAGTGTGTTAGGCTAATGATGTAGTAGTGAAGGTACAGTTACAGCCAGTATTACGCGCACTGTAACGTTAAGTAAGACGGTCCGTTAGACTATCACTGACACGTTAGGCTATTACCTTTTGAATTCATCTCTATAAAATGCCTTCATCATGTCCATATATGAAGCTTTCGGGGTACTTGGTCTTTCTGCTTCCATAATGATGTTTTTTGTTGAGTGAAATCAAATGATCGTGTTTTAAATTAAACTCAAACCGCACAACACCACTTTCGCGACTTTCGGTAAAAGTTGAAAAAGGCCTGCTAAGTGTCATGTACTCGTACGCAGCGGAACGCAGTCGTACGTACCTAGTGTTGCAAATGCACGAGGGTGCGTAAACATCGGTCCGCCTTGCAGTGTGAATATTCTGCCTCTGAACACCAGTCTGAAGCGAGCACAATATTCGGCCTCTCACTCAGCCTCACATTCTGAAGCTGGCACAAGATTCTTTAGTTTCCCATTCGGTCGAATCCTGTGCTAGCGTCCGAATGTGAGACCGAATCATGTGCTCGCTTCAGAATGTTCCTGTGTTTTCATATGGTGGGATGAAATGCATGCGGGTGATGGAAGTGTATTTACATTTGCCCGAGAAATTCATGATAGGCTTTTCTCTCCATATCTGTAGACATTGCAGCTGCTCTGACCACAGGTGCTCGGCCACCAGTGCAGGTTGGCCAAGACTCTGCATATATATAACACGTGTTATATATATGCATAATCGTGGCCAACCTACACTAATACCGAGCGCCCGTACTCTGACCACTAAACGCGCACGAGACAGGCCACTGGCACGTGACACTGAGGGAAAGGCACTCATTGCAGCGCGCCCCGCCTCCAGGAACCAAAACTGTCGATTTCAGAGCAAACACGTCCGTTTTCAAGAAAAAAATTAGTCATGGTTGTTTGCCAACGGTAGAAAATTTAGTAGCGCCTAGGCCCGTAGCCAGACCGTGAAGGTACTGGGGGGGGGCGAATTTTTTTTAGGGTGGGCCAAATGTGTAAAACTTTATTAAGCCAATGGCAAACTTTCTAGGGCGCCCCTTGCCCCCCCCCCCCTTGACTACGGGCCTGTAACACTTGCAAAATACATCAAGTCCATCGCCGTGTGAATGAGTCACTTTCCCACCCTGCATACGGCTGCTCGTCTACCTGGAAGCCTTGGGGTATTACTAAGAAAATAAAAATGTCAAAATAACAGTCCGAAGATAACTGGATCAAAGGGTGAGGGCTGAGGGTGCAATTTTGTTTGTTTAGTTTTTGCTTTTGTTATAGATCTGGGGGCTCCTTTCAAATGCTTTGGTAAAATCGTCTGTAAGAAGAAACCAGTTACGGGGCTAAAACTTTTACAGGGGTAGTAGCTTTTATTGTTATTGTTCAGTATAAGGGAAGGGGTGGAGTACAAGATTTGATACTTTTTGCCCTCCTCAACATCATTCTGCTTGCAATTTTGGATTCTGTAAGAGCGAACCGCCATCGCCATGTAGTATAATTTTGTAATGTGTGATGACCTAGGCCTATAGGAGATCCTTGATAAAAAATTAATAAATAAATAAAAAATAAAAACTACAGGCTAAGTTTTTAGTAAATGAAGAAACAGTGTTTTAGGCATGGACTGTTCAATTGGCAACTAAGTTTTAAAATTAGCATAGGCTAGTGGAATGGACATTTCAGACTCTAAGTCTGACATTGCATAGCAAAACTGAAACAACGACATTTCAAAATCCTCCCTCCTCTTTGTCGAGTCCTTTTGATTAACCCAAGCAAGCTGTGGACACTGTCATTTCAGACATGCCTTTTATTCAAAAGAGGGCCTATGCATCACGTCACATGAAACGGTAAAAAGGAACCCCAAACGACACCAGACCTCCCTATAGGCGGGCTCTTAGTATACAAATAATGTTCTATTCAACGAGGCGAAGCCGAGTTGAATAGAACGTTCAATCTCTCAACTCATGAAATTATTCATACTATTGTACGAATGGAAAACATTCATTATTTGTTTTATATAACACCTAACTTCCTAAATCATAGATTTTGGTCGAAATTTGATCGTACGTACCCCCACGGCTGACGTCACCGCCGTGCGTTAGTATATACTAACCCACGGCCGTGCAATAGTACGAAATAACCCATGGCATGTGACCACCAATCCTCCAATCAGATGTAGAGAAATTAACAAGGTGTTTTATAAAATAGGCTAATCTGATTATCAAGCATGCCGTGGCCTAGTTAATGTCAACATATCTCAAAGTAGGCGTGGGGCATTTTTAGATCTAACTGCGACATTTTGATTAAAGATCGACTTTCAAGTGCTCTTATCCAGTTAATAGAGTTTAAGGATAAACATGTTTAATGCATATGATGTCCGAAGGACTGCCTCTCGGTGGATTACTGACATTATTGCAATTTGCAATTAATGTGCGTAAAGCGGACCAATAAGGTGTAGTTTAACCTTTTTGTGCTCGGCGACAAGTTTAAAGAACAAGTTACAAAACTTAAGTCCAAAATATCGAGATTCTGAAAAACTTCTCGATTTGGGAGGGAAAAAATGATCATCGGGAGGGGGAGGGGTGGAAATCCGAATGTATTTTAAATTCTCAACTGCACTGTGCAAAAGCAAAAATCTATTTTAAGTGTTGCATCACCTGATGGTGCTCGTAGACTCACTGTATCATAGTAAATGCTCGGGCGGCATGCGCAAAATATCATTTAGAAGATTTTGATGGTTGTGGTAGCTTCAATTCACTCTGTTCAATATCAAAAATTTTGTCATGTTATTTAAAGTACGCGTCCTACCCTCTTTTCTACTTTCAAGTTACGTCTTAATCTTTTCTTTGTAACCCACATTTTCTGGTATAGGCTCCCTCTTCTCATGCAAACCCAACTTTAAGAAAAATATGAAAAGTAACAAGATGATTTTAAGAGATGATATTATTCCGCTGTAGGTATACAGTGCCGAATGAAATGACGCCTAGGGCCAAATTATGAAGTATACACACAGTTACTTGCGTAGTTTCAGTCTTACATCTTAAGAATCTTGGATGTTAAATTAGGTATATCTATCTCTAACTGCGTTCTTGATGTTTTTGAGAATGATTTATTTTTCCAAGCTGATATGAAGGATCATGTAAAACACTTTTGTATGCTATTCTTACTGTTTCCATAGTTTTTCTGTTGACCGAAAGCCACCATTATCGCTCTAATGCAGCACAATTTTGTCCGACGGAATGGAGAAGGGGTAGGGTGAGTGGGAACCAACCTGAAGATCGAACAATGGCGACGGGTTGCTGGGAGGATGGCAAATAAAAAATACTCGGCGCTCCCCGGGTGCTGGTTATTATTTTTTTTGTAGAAGAATCTGCCTTCAAAGAGATTGAAACCAAGTTAATTGTCGAGGTGACTGGTCACAGTTGAGCATTGCATTCTTTATCATACCCAATTAGACTCCCTTCATGACGAAAGTAGAATATACCTCCAAAGGGGGTATGTCTTTCCGACCAGGGGACAATTTCCCCTGTCCCCTCTGTCTGGCTCCACCGTACCCCTGTAATAAAATCGAAATGAAGGATATCTTGCACTAGTATAACTATATTTCAAAATTCTTTCCCTGAATAGGAAAAAGCCAATGAGAATTTAGAACACCATGTGTACTCTTTTTACAGTGCAATTGACCCTAGGTTTTCAAGTGGCGGTCAGAGACGTCCATTTACGCGGCCCACGGAAGATTTGAGGAGCCAGAACCTGTATGCCTACGTGCAATTTCCTGGGTGCAATTTAAAGCATTTGAATACTACATTTGATCCCGTACAGGCAACTGATTCACCACCCATGGTGGATGAAAAAGTTTAGTTGCAATTTTATGCTTTAGGGATTTCTGCCAATCTGGAGCCCAAACTGTGACCCACGCATGGTAGAAGTAAAGTTCCGTGACAAACTTGTGTTTTAACTTTTAAGGATACCGTTTCCTGCTATCCAGCGTTTTCCTGCTCTCTATCAGGAAAACTTGAATGTTAAATTTTCTCACCTAAGCCCCAACCATGGTGAGGCTGAGATCAGATGTGATCTAGGTTGCAAGAACCCGTTAGTTTTCCCAGTGAGAAACGACTACCCAAATTACGAATCCCTAGAATCGTCACTGCCTGTTGTGCAGGCACTTTTGGCCTTCTTTAATGTCGCCCCAAAAATGAGCTTCTTCCTCCTGAATTCGACCCTGTTGGCTACTACAACAGTGATAAAGGAGAACTTCAAGAAATGCGACCAGCCGCCGAAAATACTGGCTCTGAATAAGTGCCGATCAGGTCGGACCCCCCCCCCCCCCGCCTAGCTATACTATCCACGCAAAAAAAAAAAAAAAAACACCCCGGTTTACTGAAGCCAGAGTAATGGTCGCAGATTGGCCAACCACTTCCTGGGTTAAAGTGACCAGGAAAATTAGGTCACAATTAACACTTTCCTGGTTACATCAATGACTAAAAGCCTTTAATGCTGGTCAAATATCAACATTCCCTGCATTGGTTTTAAGCATACTTTCTTGGTTACTTCACTCTAGAAAATGGTTGGCTAATCTGTGACCCTGATCCTAGTAAAATTAAACAGCCGTGCATTGGAGCAGGTAGTTGTTTAAACTCCCTGATTGGAGCTTTGTACGTGATGTCACGCACAATAATGTATTGTAATATTTTCTGGTAAAACTAGTTAGCAAATAGTCAAGTAAGGTCTACTTTGTTTGATCCGAAGAAAAACCTCGAGTTTGGTCCGTTGTTGCCAGTTTGTTTTGACTGCCGCCCACACAACTAAATCGGGCAAAGGGAAGGTCACTTTGAGTCAACTCAAGCCATTCTTCGTGTAACTTCAGTCAACTAACGTCATTTTTAGTCCAAGCATAAGTTTGCCTTAGGCATAGGGACATGAATTTTGCCCTAGAACCACATTTTTTGCCTGATAAAAACATTTTAGCTCAAAGTGGGAATGCCGGCCCAGACACCCCAGCTCCAACTACTATGGACTGGAGTCAAGTCATCAGAAAATGCGACTCGAGTTAATTTGTGACTTAACTCGTAAGAAAAATAAAAGCATACGTAGTACTACTGAGGCTTGCCGTCCCTTTTCACACCACACTTTTTGGAAGACATTGGAAGTTACTTTGATTTTGCAAATAAAAGGAGTGACACTGAGTATGGTTTTTGTGTGAGTGTGTGTGGGTGAGGGTGGGATTTTGTGTGAGTGTGTGTGATGTGGGCATACTACGTGTGTATAACATGCACTTAGCAATTGCGTTTTTAGACCTTCGGACATGACATCTGCTTCGGTTTTGTAATTATTTAATACCTTCAAAATACCTCAAAGTATTGAATTTTTGAAGAATGTTCCAAGGAGTCCATTAAGCCTTGGAAAGTATTGACTTTCTTTCGTAAAAGTTAATAACTTAACTTTTACGATGCCTTGGAAACCGAGAGTGAGATTTAGGCGTACACTTAATTCCGCTTTCATTGTCTGCATACTTCATCTAAGTGTCTATAATGACGATTGGTATCGCTATTCTGTAGTATTTCTACTATCTTTAAGTTTGTCCCCAGCACCATACTTCCTCTTCAGAAAATCAGTAGTTCCTTGAACGCTAACCAAACTGATTGGATAATGGATTGAACTATGGACCTAGGTAGCATATGCTACGCCTTACTTTACAGAGAAATGAAACAAGTACGGAATGATCGTGGTAGATAAGGCCTGGGCGGACGTGCATGTTTGTTATGCATACATTAGTTCAAGAGCGTGTGATGAAGACTAATTCAAATTCCATACTAAGAAAATTTGTGTGGAGTGATCTGCTCAAAGTCTCATATTTTCTAGCCTAACCTTAGAAACGTAACAAACACCCATGTCATCACCACGACAAAGAAGTATTTCTGCGAATGATTATCTGAACTCTTATAATTTACCGTGAATATCAAAAACAATTTATATTGGACGTGTCGAATTCTTGGGATTGTGTGCAGCCAGCTGGCTCTGATGTCAGGCTGTCAAGGAAAGAAAATGTCTTTCATCCTTTTATTGGCAATATTTCTTGTATTCGACGGTGAGTTCATTTATTTTCATGGTACGACCTTACATGACGCCGAATGAACTAAAGTTCATTTTAAACCAACGGAAAACTTTGGTTTCGTTATTTTGTAACTTTTAATGGATTCGTATTGTAGTAACTGCTGTCTGATGACTTGATGCTCTTGCTTTTGTTTTAATTAGACGTATTTTTTCATAAGACTTTATTTGTTCATCACATTCACAATAAAGGCTGTAATCGTAAAATCAGTAACGCCACTTATGCAGGATAACAGGTCGTAAAAATTTTCCCTTACAAGTGACATACTGTAGTTAATACTGCAAGAAACGTTACTGTCAAGCCTAATCGAAATAGAGAAATAATGCTTCGGCAGTACAGCACCATTTTGCCATGGCAACCTTTACAGGGGTATTTCGTCAAGTAGTTCTTTTCCAATTGCATCCGTCAATGATATTAAAACTTTTCAAGTCGTGTAGAAATGGAGTTCAGTTTTCAGGCCCTTTACCAAGGAGGGCCAGGTAGGCGGTACCTTCCTAGAAAAAATTTCGCCCCAAAAGTTACAAATTACTATTGAATTAGCTCGTGTTAGACCCCCCCCCCCCCATGAAAAAAAAAGAAAAGAATATATTTTCGCCCTTAGAGTTTACCTTACCTAGTTCAGTACCGTACCTTTTATGCTACGGACCTTTCAGTTTCATATCAACTTATCAAGATTCAAGAATGATTTCGGAAAATGCAACAGGACTTACGTCTCACAGTTTGATGCGCGTATGTCTTGAAGTAGCAATTTCACCCAAACTTACTTAAACAGAGGCTTGTCACGTGATGCCAACCCGTTTTTTTCTTTTCTGTATGGCCGAGGTTTTTATATACAAGGGTAGATAAAAGGGTAGACTCCTACAGCAGCATCCTAGGTACAACTGTGATACAAGTAAGAACGCCCGGTCGGGTGAATTTTTCCCAGGACGAAGGGGTTCAACTACAATTTTTACCATAACCCTAACCTAAGCAGTATTTTTCATTTCCATGATTTCTATAGAAATTTACAAAATTTGCTTAATTTTTCCTGTTAAAAAATTCCGCTGAGCAATGCAGTAACATTAGTAAAAGCCTGTATATGTTATATTGCATGGTAGGGCTTAGGTAAGCTACTGCTTTGAAATGAAGGCGAGCATTATGCTAATGCTAGACATCATATTTGTGAATGGGATATATCATGAAGTCAGTGTCCAACATACTGCGTTGAAAGCTTTTCTCGCCGGGGAGGGGGGGGGACTGAACGTTGTCTCGGACCGGCGTCCAGGGAGAAGGTCTAAGAGAGATGTCCCCTCCCATTTGGAAAATTTGTGAATATTTGAGGGTCCTTAGATGCAATTTGGTGAAATATATTTTACAAATTTTAAGGGAACTTTCTGCAAAGTTTTGAAATTTTTGCAGAGGAAACAAATAAGGGATTTTTGTTCTTGAATTGAGGATTGAGAAGGAACGAAAGCATGCTTCTGCCCACCACATTTTTACTGGAGGGTTTTTCACCCAGCCCCCGCTTCCTACGCCAATATGGTATCCAACTTCCGTGACCCCACACCAACCAGCAAGGCCACCCGCTCGTCCGAAGAGCCTGTTTGGTAGCCTGGAAGAGAAGGGAGTGAAGGGACCCTCCACCCAAGATCATGCGTTTTGTTATTTTTTACTCATAGTGCAATTTAAATGTGCTACCATATGTAAAATGGTGTGAAACATTACAAAATGTTCGAAAAGGCGATGACATTTTCGGCGCGCTTCTCGATCGTGAGCACTCGTCCTGCATAACTGTCCCATTATTACTTTCTGTGGGACAGCATGAGTAAAGTTATTGTCCTTAAGCTTCTCGAAACCCTAGCGTCATCCATCCTAACCCCTCAATTGCCGGGCCGTTATCATCAGTTCTTCGGGGCTGTTACTCAGTCCGAGTAATGCCGTTATGAAATCTGTACAAAACTTTGAGCCACAAACCGGAAATGTCGAATTGTGATTTTTATGGTCTGTTTAGTCAATACAACTGAATTCATTCTTTGGGTGCTTTTACACTAGATCCGGATCTGATCGCCTGCGCTGGGCCGTCAGATCCACTGCTCGAGATCAAATTTGTAGTGTAAATGCACATCAGATCCGGATCTGATCGCCCGATTTTGATCCTGGTAAGAGGGGAGGATCAGACCCCGCGCAGGCGATCAAAACTTGTAGTGTAAATGCTCTAGGATCAACAGTGACCCGAGATCAACGGTGAAGCGTGTGCTTCTATTTCGTAATTCATTTGGAGGTCACTTCCGCTGAAGCACGGAGGAGGATCAGAGTACGACTAGTGTAAATGCACCAGGATCAAGCCTTACATGTAATTTGATATTACTGATAACATCGGGCGATCAGATCCGGATCTAGTGTAAAAGCAGCTAATGCCCACAACTTTCTGGAGCTTCGCCCTTTCCCCCACCGGGACTTTTCCCCTTAGAAGCCACGCTGCTGGGGCAGCTCTGTGTTCATACAGCAAGCATTGTAATGTGTTACCCCTCTTTTTCCATCAAATGTCAATTTTTAGATAGACTAAAGGTCGACTTGTATTGTAAACCAGATGGAGAGGAAAGGGCCTTACAACATGATCACAAGGGAAATTAATCACCTTTAAAAGTAAATTACAAAGTTAATTGCCGTATGCCTTATAACTAATTTACCACACCTGTTTATCACGTACCAACAACCAATATTTAAACACCGTCTAAAACGCTGTAATATGTGCACAATGTGTAATGAGTCATCTGATTTTATAATCACGTAGCATACATTAACCGTCTAACATATTCTTCATACATCAATGACTACTGAATGTTCACCTCCGGCTCATGACGATTACTCCTTATCACAGTTTGCTGTAATTCTCCTCCACAAGTCATGTCTCCATCCCCTCTCCCCAGCCTGATCTCTATTGGATCGTTATCATCAACAACTTGAAATATAAACTTATATTTGAGACATTTATTTTACGTCGTCAAGCGCGACCATGACTGTAGAGGCAGCAATTAAGTAGGGCTTATGAATTTACGGGGTATAACCCACCAGACCAAAGGTCACTAGACCAAAGTTCACTACACCGAAATCCTCTTACCCGAAAATCTACTTGCGGGTAGAGATAGGGTTAGGATTCGAGTTAGATATTAAATTAGATTAAGGATGTTTAAAAAGAATAAACTTCCGGTAAGAATACGTTCTGGGTGAGGTTAAGGTTATATTTAGAGTTAGGGTTAGATTTAAGTTCAGAGTTAGGATCTTCGATCTAGCAAATTTTCAGTCTGGTGAATCCTGGTCGGCCATGTAGCACTGCCAATATTGTATTGCCTGTCACCTGTGTTTCACTTATTTTTTGTCAGCGTTTCCTCACCTTCACATGGAGGTCCGCTGACAATTTTCAGCAGGCCATAGCTAGATGGGGAGGGGGTATTTTCTTCCAGTCAGAGGCCTTACTCCCTCTTTCCCATATGAGATAACAGAATAAAGTTTAGTTGTCAGAATTCATTTTCCACTGTTCGTTTGTCCCCTCAAAATGGGAAGTCTCCCCCAACATTACCTGCGTCCGACTAAAAAACAGTAGTCTGGCCAAGTTTCTAGATATCTGACTAAATGCCACATCATGGCAATTTGGGACATAGCTAAATGTAAGTCATGCCAATGGGGTTCCTCTAAAAAGAATACTAACTTTGAAATTATTCAGCTCATACTCCCCTCCCGCTCAGTCTAGGCTTGTCATTAAGTCGTCTTTTACAGGAAAGTGCTTTTTGCATGGATGAACCTCTGAAGCTATGTTAAGAAGATATCTTTGAAACTCAGAATTGCATGGTCTTCCTGAGTCGACAGAGCTATAAAAACGTTTTTGTTGGATTGTACTGTCTCTCCTTTAATATTTACGTCATGACTGGAAGCTTTCATGTCCTCCTTTTCCCCATAAACTCCCAGATTTCTCTTAAGTGCCAGAGTTATCAACTTTGTCCTAGTCTGTGGGTTGTGAGCGTATAACAGTAATCATTTCATTTCATGTATTTGTTTCTTCACAACAGCAGATAAACACATGTATATACAAGGTAAAGTTAATTTAATTTACATAATCAAGCAGTTGTGAAAGGAAGTGCTCTAAAAAGATAGAAATCTTAACAACGTAGAACACTCCCTGTACAGAAATTTGCTGAAATAAAGAGGTACAAAAGAAAAAGACCAAAAATAAGTCTATTTATATAGCAAAGACAGAAATAAAAAGTATTCATGCGTGTTTAAAGAAATTTCAACAAAACAAACAGAAAAAAAAGGAAAGAATAAAAAAAAGATCGACTTCCGCTTTGGCATACAGACAAAATCGACTACCCTGTTCGTGTTCTTGTTTAATAAGAAAACAAATTAAAGAAAAGATATAATTATAAATTGTTCATATTTTGTGTACATATCCGTGTGTAGATTTTGTTTGAATACTTTGTCATGCACATATTGATCACCTCAAAAGAAACGTATAGTTAAAGTGGTGATGGCGAAGGTGATGATAATAGGGGCTTTACAATGATATTAATCAGCGTATGTTGGGATTCCCACGACAGTGGCAATTAGTCACTAAATGTAGTTTACGTAAAGCAGCACACATATTACTGGTATTCACAAACAAAAAAACAAAACGCTTAACTATTATACTTAAGCTGGAAATCTAGCCAAAGTCAAGATGGTAAATTACATAGTATTTCCTGCCACCGTCACTTACTCTATTCCAGGCCCGTCGACAGGTGTATGTGTGGGTGTGTGTGTTTCAGGAGGCTACTATGATCATCACATAGCCTACCCAAACATTTGGATGCGGTGGGGGGCGGAGTGACAGGTCCGATCACAGACAGACAAGACGTTTGGAGACTTGTTGGCTGACCTCTAACAATGAGAAATCAATCAAATTTTAAAATAGGCTGAGATAGGCGTATGGGACCTTTTCAATTTTTGGAGGGCACAACTTTTTGCCCGAATATCTGAGCCCAAGGGCGTAGCCAGGATTTCATCTTAGGGGGGTGGGGCGGATGAAATGATGACTGATCGCCTTCCTGGGGGAGGGGTCTAAAGGGGAGGGGAAGTCTTCCTCCCCTTTGGAAAATTTTTGCATACAGAGGGTGGGCTACATTTGATGCCAGATTTGAATTGAATATATCTCCAGGAATTCCTATTTTTTAAGTAATGATTTTAATTTTTCA
>WURT03115520.1:0-11935 GCA_009936505.3 Holothuria glaberrima
AATACATTTTCCCTTTAAGTTAGTATGCCCCAGATTGATTGTCAATTCATGTCTGACCTTTTAGTCATGTGACAATATTTTTTTCCTGAAACGTATACTTTAAAGACATGACTCTGAATGTACTTTTGTAAAGTCCCCTCAACTCTCTGGCGAAGAGCCAAAGGGGAAATGAAACGTTACCCCCAAATGAGTTCTTCTCCACAAAAAGGAGCTATACGTCCTGGAAAGGTCAACAAACTTTACTGACTAACCTTTCTTTAGTCCTTCGACCCTCAGACCTCTACATCATGGGTTGTCATCATGCGTGGTGTCGTTCATGACTCTGTAAAGTACTAAATCTGTAACACAATGTAGCTGAGAAGCTAAAAATCTGTAAATACTGTAGCTGAAAAGATGTAGTTTAAAAAAGGAGTTAGGCGACGGCTCGTCGGCTTATTTAGAGTAAGGTCAGGGCGAATCCAAGATGTTACAAAAGGGGTGTAAGAGGGGGGAGGGGCTAATTCCGTGAGGACAAAGTTCGAACTTGTGATGACCAGGGACTCTCGGTGCTTCATGTTTAATATATGAACGAAAATATCCAATATTAGGCATCGCGCCCATCCCGCAGCCTTCGGGGATACTTCGTTAATACTGTTCTGTGGCAGGGGCTGCCACCGTTAGGCTATAACTTCAAATATTTTCTTACATCTTGAGGAGACTGACTCGCTTGCTTTCATATAAACCACAGTTATATATACTGGGCTATGGTAGAAAAGTCTGACTGGAATGCGCTTTTGAATCATATTTCGACAGAAAAATAAAATCTAAAGAGTTAATAAAGAGTCAAACCATAACGAAGCAACTTGAAGAGGAGTTAAATGACCCTGGAAGTAATGGAAACACTGTGCTATTCGTAATATTTAGCTCCATATTTGAATAAATTGGCTGATGCAAATACTTGAAGGGAGATAATTGAAAAGGAAATTTACGTTTTCATGCATCGTGCATGTATCCTGGGGCGTCGGTAACTTATGAAAAATAATCCGGAATGAATGGATTTCACGGTAAAAATTACTTAGTCTTACCGGGGAGTTGCTATTTGATTACTCCCTGGTCTTACAATGATGGAATACATTTTCAGCTTGCTTCTTGTCATTTTCCAGTGACGGTTTGGAAAGAAAAACAATAAAGAAACCATATGACAAAGATGCTGCAGAATACTGTAGAGTCTAAAACTCTATGGTCCTGCAACAGAAAAGGCTAAGCGTAAACTACTAAAGCAGAGACAGGATGACAGGATGAAAATAAGATAAATGCCTTTTATAATCTATAACGTGCAGTGGCGTTTGCAATTGCTTTTGGCTGTTTAGTCACTGATTAAAAGACAAGTTGCCATAAGAGTATTACGCGCCACATAAGCGAAAATTATCTGAAGTGTATTCGAGCAAAAATTGGAAGATAATACTGTGTTACCTGGCACCTGGTATAACACTGTCACTAGTGATGTGATAATGAGAGTGTGATATTTGGAGTAGAATACTGTCAGAAAACCAGAGAGCTTAAACTGACCAAACTGTGAAGGCTTACTGTAGTTTTTTTTTCTAATTGAATTTCGTTAACAAGAGAGAAAGTCTGGGTATTCGTAATTCGGTGTGTATGTCTGGGCAGGCAGCTCCTTCCTAGCAACTCCCTGGTCTGTGAGAGTAGTTGCGCGTTTTTAGAGTTATGACGTTTATTTTGAACATATATCTTATAGAAGGGAATTTCTTACGGGTTTGATTCGCGGTATGTGGATGTCCCATGCTGAGTGAAGGTCAAAATTCATCTTAGTTCACCATCGGTTAAACAATGAAACATGTGGAGACACGACACCGTAGGAAAGGGAGCAACATGAACTGTCCACACTTGGTATTTTATGTACTGGGGCGTTTGTGAGACACGTATTTAAGGCTTATGCAATTTGACCGATCGCCCAATAAGATGCAGGCGAAAGTTGCGAAACCAAAGGAGGTTTCTCAAATAGTACAAATGCCAAAGTACAGTCACGTCAAAAGATCGAAGTAGGCTGGTATGTGTACAATGTGTAGAGTGCATTGTCAAACCGAAAGTTTCTCCGACTATTGGGAATAAAATTACGAAAGTCGAGTCGAGTTTTATCACACAAATGCGTGTGGTGTGGGGATAGTTGAGGGGGGCAAGGGGGCAAAGCCTGCTGAAAATTTTTCGCCCCCTAAAGCAGGTTTCAAGTTGCCAATGACTTATTACATTTTTACACATTTGGCACCCTGAAAAATCCCCCAAGCCATTTCGCCCCCTTCAGTACATTGTCTGGCTACGGGCCTGTGTATGCAGCCTGTAGGTGTAGGAGTAATCTACGATGTCACGATCCACTGGGTAAGCAAGTAAAGCGGCGAAAATTGCCCAAGTCCAGTGCAACTGTGCAATCAGTTATTTGAAACTGCCATGTGATTGTCATTCTCGTTCAAGTTTTCTCCGAAAGAGAAGAGCTATTTTGCATTCAGTCTAATATGTTTATTGACAAACAGGTACGACAGAACTGGCACTCAATATTCATTTTCTCTTTCTTGCCTTCAGTTCTGGGAAGTCATCTCTGATGAACATGGCATCGATCCCACAGGTACCTACCATGGTGACTCAGATCTTCAGCTGGAGAGGATCAACGTCTATTACAACGAAGCAACTGGTGGAAAATATGTGCCCCGAGCTGTTCTGGTTGATCTGGAGCCAGGCACAATGGACTCTGTCAGATCAGGACCATTTGGACAAATTTTCAGACCGGACAACTTTGTGTTCGGACAGAGCGGTGCTGGTAACAATTGGGCTAAGGGACATTACACAGAGGGCGCTGAGCTCATTGACTCTGTCCTAGATGTTGTTAGGAAGGAAGCAGAAGGTTGCGATTGTCTGCAAGGTTTCCAACTTACACATTCCCTTGGTGGGGGCACCGGGTCAGGTATGGGGACACTTCTTATTAGCAAAATCCGAGAGGAATACCCAGACCGTATCATGAACACTTTTAGTGTTGTCCCATCACCAAAAGTATCTGACACTGTTGTAGAGCCTTACAATGCCACACTTTCTGTACATCAACTTGTTGAAAACACAGATGAAACATATTGTATTGACAATGAAGCTTTGTATGATATTTGTTTCCGTACCTTGAAACTCACAACTCCTACCTATGGTGACCTGAACCATCTTGTGTCGGCAACCATGAGTGGTGTCACAACCTGTCTAAGATTCCCTGGCCAGCTGAACGCAGATCTTCGTAAGCTCGCTGTCAACATGGTCCCATTCCCTCGTCTCCACTTCTTCATGCCTGGTTTCGCACCATTGACCAGCCGTGGAAGCCAACAGTACCGCGCCCTTACTGTTCCAGAGCTCACACAACAGATGTTCGATGCCAAGAACATGATGGCTGCCTGTGATCCACGTCATGGGCGTTACTTGACAGTTGCTGCCATTTTCCGTGGTCGTATGTCCATGAAGGAGGTGGACGAACAGATGTTGAATGTCCAGAACAAGAACAGCAGTTACTTCGTTGAATGGATCCCCAACAACGTGAAGACTGCCGTGTGTGACATCCCACCCCGTGGACTCAAGATGGCATCTACCTTCATTGGTAACAGCACTGCCATCCAGGAGCTGTTCAAGCGTATCTCTGAGCAGTTCACAGCTATGTTCCGGCGTAAGGCTTTCTTGCATTGGTACACTGGTGAAGGCATGGATGAGATGGAATTTACAGAAGCTGAGAGCAACATGAATGACTTGGTGTCAGAGTACCAACAATACCAGGATGCAACAGCTGAGGAGGAAGGAGAGTTTGAGGAGGAAGAAGAGGAGGAGGAAGATGCAGCATAAGAAGCATAAACATATCGTGCCACAATCTCATCAGTACCTTAAGGCTTATTCTGTCAAAAACAGTACCAAATGTCAAACGTACTACAATAATTCCCTTAACATTACTTTCAGTTCACATAAGGCAGGCAGTGGTGGCTGGGGGATGGTGTATTTAGATAGCTTAATGCAAATTGATTTGTTAACGAACTACAGACTAGGTTACGATCAGGGGTGACCCCAGGTGAGGGGTAGGGAATGGTGTTATGAATCTGTTGGAGAAAGCTGCTTCCCATCCGGAAAAATGTTCAGGTTTCTTTTGTTTGTAATTCTCAACAGTGCCAGCCCCTCCCCCAGCATACACACCCTGTTTTTTGGTGTTATTCATAAGGAGTGCTTATTTGTTACTGTAATCCAAAATGTTCAAAGATTTTCAAAAGCCCAAACTTTGAAATTTTTTTCAGTCAAAAGTACTTCTTTTGACTGAAAAAAATTTGTAGTACAAACTTTGGGCGCACTAAGTCCGTCAAAAATTTTGAGTTCGCCACCCTCCTTACAACCCGTCGCCCTTCGTGGGGGTTTGAGTTGCTGCGAGCCCTCTTCCCCTCCCACGGGAAGCTTGGTCCCCCGTTAAGCAAATTTTAAGAATTTACCTCAGCATGATGGAAAAGAGTTCTAATGTGTCACTAGCTGTGAGGGGACTGCAGTATATGAAGCACAAATTTTTTGGTAGCGATTTCTATTGGAGCATGTTAAGACACGATTTAGGTCCCCTTATGAAATTTGTTGAATCTCAGCACATGTCAGTTTTGTACCTACGTAATATACACGGTGAAAAATTATGTCACAAATTCCCTGTTTATAAAAATTGAAATAGATTTTCCAGACCTCCCTCTACATTTTGCGTGAGTTACTTGTATATTTCGTTATCCACGATATTGGCGACTGAAGTTACCACATTTTTTTTGCTTGTGAAAATGAGGTTGAAGCCAGCAGCTGTAAATCTTCTGTGTAATTTTATGGTTCGTTATGGGAGACCAACGTTTTGTCTTTAAAGTAAACATAAAGCCTAGAAATTAATTACAAAGCTTGAAAAGTGCATCCAAATGGTCCAACTTCCATCTTCATAGGACATTCCTGAGCCGAGATATAAAATGTTGAAGGTCATTCACTCAATTTAAAATGGTAGATTGCGCAATAACTTGTGAGGTCATTCTTGTACTACTTAAGTTACCATCTTTGTATTTCTTTGTTTCTTCGGAAAACTACTGAACGTTGTACCAAAACGTGGTCATTGTCTTACTATTGTTGGGTTACTTAGTTGTACAAGCCCTTTCGATACAATATGCTATGTAAGGGAAAGAAAATGTTCTAAGTTATATAAACATTTAAATTTCAAAAGGAAACGAAAGCAGGTACATGTGAGTTGTACGAGGACATTACAAATTAGTGCGCAATCGACTGTTCCAAACTAAGTGAATTAATTCAACATTTTATATCGCAGCAATTTAGTAAGCTAAGAAAATGGGAGTTGGATGAATGAAAGTTATCTTTCCAACCTTTAAAATATATATCCTTGTTATTCTAGACTTTAGGTCCACTTTAAAGTTGACATCCAATTTTATAATTTACCAAATCTGATGCATTCATGTACCATGAATGCATTCTTGCTATTGACATCTTGTAAACGTTACAAGCAATTTGAGAAAAAAAAGCAAATCTTACTAGTCCAAGGTCAAAATTATTGGTTGAAATGAAAGAACAAACCAGTTGCCATCTCTTTGAACCTATGACGTCATATCTGTTTGTTTCCAGTTCAGGTTTGGACCAAAATGTAACAACTTCATCTGTATTATATAGGGAGATCCTAATGTAAGGAATTGGAAAGGTCACCTTAATGTTTCATTTAACGGGCAGCTATCTTTCAGCTCCAGGCCAGAAGACAACAAGTGGGCCTTTTTGGCAAAATGCCAGTCATTAGCAAGTTTTTGACTATGACGTCATTAATTACACATGCACACTCACACACAACTTCCGCATTTCCGATGTCAGGTGAAGGTAGCATCTAATCTCCCTATACATAAATTTTTGGAAATGAGATGACAATAGTCCTCAGTAGTTAGCTTTCTGTTGAACATATAGATGCATTGTCTTCCAGTCTTTACTTCTTCGAAAGACGGTCGAAGTGACCTTGGAAAAGTTCCCCCCTCGACGCAAAAATAGGGTTTCTAAAGCCTGTTCGACGAATATAGCCCTCCCTCAGAATTTGCACTCGGAGCCCGTCCTGGGATAGATGACATCCGCAAGAAAGACTGCATACTCCTATCTGCCTGGAAAATTAGGGGAGTGAATAATTTCATGAAAGCCTCTAAGGCGGCTGAGGGGTGTAGGACCGCCCTGACCAAGGACTGCACCTACCCCTCCCCCTCCATATTTACCTAGTTTATATGTTTCAGATTTGTGGAAAGAGAGGGAGGCTAAACCCTCTACCTTTAGATTTTTAACAAGATAAAAGAAATCTTCAAACTGAATGTTATCAGTTGGGGGATGAAAAACCCCAGCCCCTTCCCTTTTCTGTTGTTCCTGCGTCCCCCCCCCCTTTAGGTGTTACTAACTGCGCCAAACATTAACCCTGGAAGCCGAACCGTCAGAATTCAGTCTTTGAAATTTTTCGACGATCCTGAATCTTTTCTGATAGTCACGAAGTGGGCAGGTCCATAGCCAGACCCGGGGCAAAATATTTCCATGGGGATCGAGACATACTAAAATGCATCAAAGCATGCATATTTTGAATTTGCTTGAGAGCGAAGATTTATCTAAAGGTCGTCCCCCTGCCCCCATCCCCTTGGCTACGGGCCTGGAAGGAGAGGAGAAGTGAGCTGCATGTGATAGCCTACCCTTGTAAATTGGTCTCACTGGTAGCCCTGAATCCGCCAACGTATCTCTTACATGATAAGTGCATCATAACTTCACCGTGCTCATGTCACACAAGAAGATGATGAAAGGCCCGTAGCCAAGGAGGGGCCATGGTCACCCCCCCCCCCCCATTTTTCGCTTCCCACCCCCTAGAAAGTTTCAAGATGCTATTGAACAATTTTTCGCCCCTGGAAACCATCTCCCCCCCCCCCCTTTCAGAACCTTGTCTGGCTACAGTCCTGGATGATGATGACGACTTCTGGTAGATTGCTTACAACGTTCTATCAGGGACCTGTTTCTATTCTGGGAGATAGGAATAACATACATAGATATATCAGGGAGCTGCCACTCCGAGTGACAGCTCCCTGGATGAGTAAGCCGCTGCAGGCTGGTATTCACCACTGACTTAGTAGGTCTGACTGAGTCATCCCTTCCACGTTTCCCAGAACACGTCGCAAAAAACACATTGTGTCGTTATTACTGGATTTCAACCCTGTGTATCGCTTTAGATGTCATGCTTGATAAACCATCGAATTTTATGGACCTGTGTTGTACAGTATACACATGCACAGGTATAACCAGGGAGCGTCAAATAGCAATTCCATGGTGTAACCACTTCATAATAGAAGTACAGAGATAAAACATTACATTCCAGCACGTATAGGCAACGTGCCAAACTATTTTCAGCCTTTGGTGAAATACAAGCAATCCGATCCTCTCGACCTCATTCAAGGCGAAATCGGAGACCACCAGTGACGGTTATTCACACAAAGAAGTTTTGGCGGTAAATTTAAAGGTACAGTCTGATTATTCAGAAGTATCCTTTGTTAGGCTGTTTCCGGCCAAGATTATGTATTTTCCGCTAAATAATCTTTTCTCATATGGCTTTTACATGCATTCGTGGGTCATTGCAGGTTTAAGTGTTTTGTTTTCCCAAGGGGAACGAGGGCAATTTTCAGAAATTCAGACATCGTGAAAAATAAAATTTATCCTGGTTTCAGTTAGGGAGGGTAAGGTGTTTTAGCCTTAGGTACTATCATTGTCAGTCCTAGAAATAACTTGACACTGGGAAATGGGTATACAACACTGTCCATTGTGCACTGCCTGTTGAAGGCATTGGGTCTTGGGATTGTATCTTTCCACATCATATGCTGGAAGTGTTCATAGCGTACGAGGTGTTGACTGGGACGGTGGCCAAGTGGCTGCAGCTCTCCATTCAGACAGGAATTTTCTGTCTTCGGGCAAAATATGTGCTATTTCGGGTAAACATATGGGTAAAATATTCGGTCACAAATTCAGCAGCACTCCAACGTCTTCCCGTACGCTTATGCAAGTGCTATAGGCTACAGCGTAGGCGAGATTTTTTTTCCTTTCGCAAGTTTTACACGGGGACCTGTCTTGCATGATTACCAGAATGACTAAGGCCGAGCGAAGAGAGCTGAGTGGGGCCCCTTGCGGATACAGCCGTATGAGGCGGGTAAGGGTGGGGGGCACTATGCCCTAATAATTTTTGAAAGACAAAAAATAAGCACAGTACCTGCCAAAATCCTTTTAAAAGCCTCCCAGAGAAAAGAAAAGTTGCCCCCAATCCGAAAATTGTCCCATACTACGCCTGTGCCCTTATAAATGAGACCACGTCCAGTGTGAACTAACCGTAGAAGTGGGGTTACTTCAGCTATTCTTAAAACATTTGGAGGTACTGGCCTAGCCAGGAGTTTGACTGGAGAGCCAACCGCAGGGCCTGATCGCCGGCCTAGGGAAGGGGAGGGGTGCCCCATCCCCTTCTTGAAATTTATGAATATTTAAGTGCCCTCAGATGCAATTTGGTGCAACATTTAGCAACACTTGAAGTCATTTTTTTGTTCCATCCCCCCAAAAAATTGTTCTGCAAAGAATGGAGGAGGGGGCGTAGGCACCCTGGATCCGGCCCTGAACTCTCATAAGTGAAATTTTGCTAAGCATATGAACGGTTGTCAGTACATTGGTGTAGTCGTGTAGTCAGGCGTTTTCCGAGGGGTAGGCACTAGCCCATCCAGATTTTTCCGAGGGTAGTGGTTTAACTCAGTCATAAGAAAATGTTACACAAATTACCAAAAGTAACCGTTCAGTTGTATCTGAACGTGGTCAATAGTTTCGGCTCCAGAATATTGATAAAGCCATGGGGTGAGCACTGGCATATTCAGGATTAAAAGCGAGTCATTACAAATTAAACAATGGGGGGGCAATGCTGAGTGTGGTACGGTACTTCAGTAATTAGCTAAAAGGCGCCATCTAGTATAGAACAGCTAGCTTGGAAAGTTCTCGTAACTGAGACAATTGAAGACAATACTCTTGCCAAATTTGGGGAAATAAGTAGAAAATCGAATTGATTTACAAATGATTTTGTTTTTTGGTTCACTTCCAAGGGACTCAAGTAATTGACGTTGAGGAATGATTTGCACTTTCTTCAGGTGTGCATGGGCAATACGTACAGGTGTATTTTTTTTCAAAATTCGATTGGGGGACATGCCCCCCCCCCACTAGCTACGCCAATGTTTTGGGACCAGTATTTTCAGTTAGGCTTCTCCGACAAATTGAAAATATTTCACTTAACACTAGCACTAGGCTCTGTTCAGTTTTCACCGCTCGAGTTGTATAGGGTTGTAAGACTTCGGCCTTTTACTCATGAGCACTCTTGAGTCTAATGACGACTACGTACTCTTTTGCAAAAACTGAATACATAAATTTAAATCTTCAAAGAGAAATTTATTGTTCACTTCCAGTTCAAATGATCATGATAATAATAAGGGGCAGTGGGATTAAATCTCAAGACGTAGGAGCCCTAGGAAATATGAAGGATTAAGAAGGGTGGATCAAGGGGTTCCGGAAACCTATCCCACATCCAACATTTACACCTTTTTCAAGGTGTGAAAAATACTACTAGGCTTTTCCGTTCGTTATAAATCACAAATAGGTCTCAAACATCAAATTTTTTTGAAATACTTCGCAAAGTATCAAAGTTTTTATTCTTCAATACAATCCCAAACTGCCAAACGTACTTGTTCAAAGGTATGGATACGGATTTTATAACAATTCTAATGCGAAATTTCGTCGCCTCGTGCATTATTGCCACGGTTTTCACTTCATACCTGACAAATGACCGAAGGGTTAGGACATTACTGTATGGAATCCCTCTAGCGAAAACTATTTTCCAAAATAAGTTTCAAGTCCAACCTCAGGCTTGCATCCGTCAGGAGGCGTCAGATTCTGTGGTAATCCTATTATGGGCAATATTTGTAATTTGATGTAGTCCTACATGATTTGCAGTAAATTACTCATTACAAAAGCTTGTTCAAAGGTCTGTACGTGCATTTACAGAGAATATTATGCATTATGAAACGTGCAAATCCTCCACTCTCTCTCGATCATCCTGCACTGTGGAAGCTGTTTATTTGGATTCTTGTTCGAAATAAGTGAAAGTACGATTTTTGTGAAGTGCTTGGTGTGCTTTCCTGTAGTGTTATTTGGATGTCAGCTTCATACTAACGTCCCCATTTTGTATTTACTTTAGAGCTTCCAGGAGGCCCTATGACGGTCTCATATATGGTACCGGCATTGGAGGGATTATTGCTATGCCACCGTGCCAAATTATCACTAAATAAACTGAAGGTAATTCCTTAGCATGTAATCAGTTCAAAGCTTTGCCAAAGATAGCACAATTTAGTATCTAAAACAAACAGTGTTCAAGTGAGTTTTACCCCTTCCACTTAGACAATACACCCTTTCACTTACCTGCTTATACCTAGCAAAAACCAAGAACAATTCACTTAAGTGTAAGACTTTTTCATCATATGATCAGTTTGAAACTGTCAAAGGTTAAGAAAGGTATCACCATCTGAGCCTCCTTTGACAAACAAAATTTCTCCCAGGGGGGACTTACCCCTAAGACCCCACCCTAAGACGGCACCTCCGCACAAGGTGACAAAAGAAGGGTCCGATCCGGGTCAAAGTACCGTAGATACCGTATATGCACACTTATACCGACTCCCTGGCTTTATCTGGGGTGCGAAACTGGGCCATAAAATCTAATCTAACTAACTTTATCTGGGCTGCGAATACAATATCACATTCTGTGATATCAACCCTCCACCCCCAATCTGCAAATCTCGGCGGTGCCCCTGGGGCGCTTCTGTCGCTGATTTTGTTTTGGAATGGCATACATCCATTTAAAATGTTGCCCAAAACAGAGATCTAAAATTAACTCAAACTTACAACTAAATTGCGCCATCGTATTATTCTCTTCAGAAGTAATTATCATCGTTTCAAGCTAGAATTCATCGTGTCCTAGTTCCCTACAACAGGGCCCTGAAAATATTTCTGCGTGTCTTCACATTGAGGTAAACTTAATCTAGTAGCAACTACCTGGTCTAGCCATGGAGCTATTACGGTCTAGCTAACCTTCACTGCGGACTTACTATTAGCTGTACGCATCATGCCACACTATAAAATTGAAGTGGATAAGAAAAAGCATATGGCCTAGTCCACCTCAAGTTGTCGTCCAGTTAAAGCGTGTTCGAATTTGCTGAAAACATCTAAATGAGCTTTCACCTGTTCACTGTGTTTTCATCATGCCAGGGGTAGCGCCGGGATTTGCCCGACAGGGGGCCAAGCACCCGACGGGAAGACCATCGACTGGACTGGGAAATAGCCTCGACAAAGACGACAAGTTACCGAAAGGATGTAGAAAGGAATGTTTCTACTGAGGAAAAGTTGAAAATTTTTCTTTTACTGAAAATAAAAATTGAAAAATTTTAGAAAATTTAATTGGAAAAAATTTTTGGTTTTCATCAAGGGGCTTGCCTTAATCAGAGCAATTCAAGTTAACTGTCGGGAAGTCTGGCCGTCGTCGGGGACTAAACTTTTCCCCCACGAGGGGGCACAGGTCTTCTCATGATAAATAACACCTTCCCCCGAATGGCAAGCCTTGTATTAAGCGGACACAGACCGAGAGCCAAAGCTGACAAAAAGTAGCTTTCGGTTGTATGATTTTCTGGCATAATCGGGAGCAATTATTTCATGACCAGGTAGTGGCCTTTAGGAATTCTTGATTTATACAAAGTGTGATGCGTTCAAACAACGAAGCATTAGCGGGCGCTAAAAACAGAATATTGCCGACTCCCGGTTTTCTTATTTTTGAGCGGAC
>WURT03115531.1:0-11935 GCA_009936505.3 Holothuria glaberrima
TTGTGGAGTAGAGTTTTGAAGTTCGTGGGTTTCTTGTCCAGTGAAATGCCATTGACAGTAACGACGCGTACCAAAACGCTATCCCACAACCCAGCAAACAAGCCCAGATGGGCCCCAATTGAGTTTTACTTGGGCAGCTTGGGCTTAATTGGGCTTGGACTGACGTTGGTATTTACTTGGGCTCCGGTTGGGGCCCACTTGGGTTAATGAGAGAGATAAGGAGGATGTGGTGAACTCATGTTGGCTAAGTTGGGGCCCAATTGTGCTAAGTTAGCCCAATTGGGGCCTAATGAAAAATACCTGACAAAACTGATTTGGCCCCAGTCGGTAGCCTAGTTTGGCCCCAATTGGGACCCAATGTGGTGTGTTGGCTGGGAATTCTTGTAGTTACTCTTTAGAATAGGCTTTGTTGGTGTCCTTTCTCCCTATGCGCGATACTGTGTCTATTTGCACGTTAATGGCAGGTATCAGGCCCTAGTTCAGTGGTACTAAATTTTCTCTGCCTACGTACTCAAGTATGACGAAGAACGAACACGTCCATAGGAGTAGGGAACTGTTTTCGAATGGGGGGGGGGGTGAATGCTGTTTCGGACCGCCGTCAGGCTGGGGAGGGGGGCTAAGGTGAGGGAGAATTTTAAATATCTGAGGGTCCTTAGATGCATTTTTAGTCAAAAATGCCTCCCATATTTCGATGAACTGTACTTTGTAGGTCTTGTACCTTGCATCTGCCCAGGCTTTAAGTAAAAATTTCATGCTCTATAAATTTAGCCATCAAGGAAAAGGTAGACTCTGAAAAGGTATTCAGTAAAAACCACTATGGGAAATAGTACATTTAGATACTTTACACACTCATTGATTTAAGTATGGAACTGAAGGAAATCTGGGGTATCTAATACAAACACTTTCTGCCATGCGTGAACAAGAAAGAGGCCGTCTGGCCTACTAAAGTGCTTTAGCTAGGTCTCAAATGTGTACTATGCGTCATGTCCTTTTAGTTAGTGCAACATTTCGTATCGGGCATGGGGATCCAATATTTAAGAAAGAGGCACATTCGTCAGGACTGGTCAACTACATTAGCGCACTTATAGCGGGGTTCGGCGATCTCTGCAGGGAAAGTCGGGAAGAGGGTTGCTCTTTGATACAATTTACAAGGTTGTCAGGGCCTTAAAGTCGTATTTGAGACCACGAAATTTTCACCATTTGTCGTTTTTCTACTTTGTAAATAGGTATATATTCATTAAGGATTTGGAAATCTCAGGGGAGGGGGACAGCTCCCCTGCCCCCTCCCGCAGGCTACGCCCCTTCATGCAATAAACTTAGGATGAATTGAGCCTCCCAAAAGGATAAGTCTCTTTAGTTCTAGGATTAAATATAAGGATTTTTTCGTATTGTGGAAAGGCAAAAGGCATTTCCCAGCTGGGTAGCACATCATGATCTTTATTTGCACGAGAAAGTTCTTGTAAACCCTTTCATGAGTCCTTTATACCAAATTTGCGATTTTTTTTTGAAAATCCACAGAATTTATGGAAAGACTTAGAAAGAATATGTTTAAAAACACGATTTCCATTGACTAGTGACTTCTGCCTTGTTATTAACAGATCACTGATACCACAATCAAACCCTAGGAAACTTAACTTGGTTTTTATGAAAGCCGCCGGACAGAATCTTCTTAACCTAACCCCAATGTCCTCATGAAGGGTTGGGCAGTAGGCATATTCTTAGAAGTCTACCCCAAGATGAAAATTTTCATTCATGCGTTGAAAAAGTTTTTAGAATAAAATACAATACTGTCACTGGTGTATATGACTAAAAAGTGAAATGAAACAAATAAATATGATAAGTATTGTACCGATATTGCAAGTAGCCGGTACTACCGATACCGATGTTTCAGTTCTCAATATCCGCCGATACCAATATTTGGGAAATAAGCATTCGGCAACTAACCTAAGGCAACGGGACACCACAATGAAGTGCCGTTTCATTTTCATGAGGTAAAATATTGAAACTTGCGTTCATAAATACTCAAACAGTGTCCCATTTTCATGACATATGCGACGATTAATATCGGTTAGGTAATATCGGCGTTTAAGGTAAATTTTACCGATACCGATATAGGATGAAAATGTGGAATATCGGCCGATACCGATGGTGAATACCGATAATCGTTCCATCGCTAAATATGATATCAAAGTCCCAACGACGCATTATAAGGAGACGTGTTTTGGCGTCTTTCCTAGTATCGGTCTACCAGACGAGAAGCTGTGGTGGCGCCAATATTTCTAAACCAATTCATAGCTAAAACCAGACAGTTTTCATTACATTTAATATATTGAAAATCATTTGGGATCTTAAAAGTTACGGATCATTTATAAACGTTTTGGAATCAACTTTACGCCTCATGTCTATTTCGATTTTTTTTTGTTAATTGCCGTAGAGGTATAGCTGTTCTTGTTAAAGTCAAACCGTTCATTTGAGAGTGATTTAGCGTAGACAATTTCACTTTTAGAAAGAAATCTCCAATGTCCACGTTCTGTCAAAAGTGGAATATTACGTTAAATTTTAAACAGTTAGACCGCCAGGAAGAAGCTGCTTGTTAAAAACATACGTAGAGGCCTACGAGGGCAAGCCTTGCAAACTAGACGGCCGGTGAAGCAATTAAGGAATATCACCTAGGGAGTGGAAGTTTTAAAGCTCAGTGTAAACTTTTGTCGAGCCTTTAAAAAGCCATTAAATGCACTTGCAATAGTTTTGCCCACTGATTACTGATGATAGGAAATTATAATCCCCAAACCCTTTTCATCTACCTACTATAAAAAGCTGGAAACAAGGAAATGTGGACAGAGGTGGGAGGGGTGGGATGGTATCACTGTCAATGAGCATGCCGTGAACCGTAGTGACATATTGGTACCATGAGTCGGTCACCAAGTGAAGTTCCCTCAAAACATGTACACACAAACTGACAAAAGAAATACGTCGTTAAAGCCCATCGGTTATTTTCATAAACATGTTTTTCTCTCTCTCAAGTGGGGGATGCTGTCAAGGAGCACAAAAATTCCAACAACAAGTCTCAGATGCCAGATTTAGCCTTCGTTCTTTGAATCAGTTACCCTGTCAGCAGTCAAGTTCATAAGAGTAATGGTGAATTATATCCCGTAAAATGTTGTTACAATAATGTCAAATGTTCCAGTGATGGAATGAGTTACATTCACAGTGGTTTTAAATTTTGCGAAGTAATTCTTGACGTTATTTTTAGAATATCTGATTGTTACAAGAGGAATTAGTGCTTATGTTTGACAGATTTTTAGCGGTTCTTATCTCGTGCTAAAGTTTGTCGATCAAAACATGTTTACTTTCAGGCTATGACGCTCCTATCGAAACTGTTTTATGCAGTGACCACCTCAAGGGACGGAACGATTCAAGTATACCCTCTCTGTGATAGAGGATATATGTAGATGTTTTTCGAAGGATATGCATAGGTGTTGACTGTTGAATCCCTTGGGAGTTCTCGATGGAGTTGCTGTTTGCTCTCGAGAGATTAGCCTGCAAAGCAGACTCTGCGGTAGATTCCCAGAAGATGGCGCTCTCTCAGAAATCATAATACACCCTCGGTATTCAGTCTAAACAGATCGTACTTATGTTAAAGGGCAATTCTCGTCATCCCAGACAGTTGCAATTCTCCCAACTATGCATCTTGTAGCCCCTCCCATAACGCAATAAAACTCCTCCTTGTGCAGACACATACTATTTTATTACTTCAAGGTCATGACCTGGTGAACAAACAAGGCTATAATGTGTATTTCCAAGCACTCTCTCTGCATTGTGTGGATTGTGAGCTACTGTTCATCTTTTGAATTTTCAGACTTTGCTGTCAATCAAAGAGCAGTAACCAACTGAGAATTTTGATACCAGTACACTAAAAATATACTTTGGGGTGACGAGTGTATGGCTTTAAGGTAATGTACAAATACTTGCAAATGTTGGTTTTTTCTGACTGATTAAACGAACAATAGCCTGCTTACAACAGGCTATCGGGAGCTATTAGATGTGAGTTTTGTCATAGTTAAAATTAAGAACATTTCACCTTCACACACTTTGAAACAAAATGAGGAGGATCTTCCCTTCAACTGAACTGTACAAGTCTAGTGTTTCGTCATTAAAGATCAATGTCACTAAATAACATCCTGACTTGTGAAAAACAAGCAGAGGGCTTATTATTGTAGTTCCTCAATAAACAGGGTCTTGAAAAAGTCTTCATGTAGTGAACAATCGATGGACTATAGTTTACTCTTTGCATGGAACGTAACAATTCGCATTTTATTTTTCAACTGAACCTGATCTTTTAATGAACTCATCTTCTTACCTAGACTTGCCCCAAGTCTCTGACGTTATTCTCTCTTCCACTTCTCATTATTTGCCTGTTCCTTCTCTCACAGTGACTCCATCACACTGTACCGCAATACACCAATCTCAGCCTACTTCCTAATGTCCCTTGCAACACGCGCTAGCGCTAGGCGATAGCACTTGTTTCAAATGGTTCTTGTCCTCCCACACACACACGTAACGTACTGTTACCAGAGCTGTTTAATCGAGCGGCTTGTCGTGAGAGACTTGTATCTTTTGGTTCTCTTGAGTTTATTCATCCAAAAATAAGGATGAATATATTTAAAGATAATGAACGTTATCATCCAATCAGCTTGGGTATTGTATGACATTTGCTGGATATTCATAGATAAATACTCATATCGAACGAACGTTGCAGTTCACTTTTGCGCGTTGAGTTGTTTACATATTGGAAACTCTTCATTGGCCATAGAATGGTGAATATTCATATTGGAATACCTCTGGCTAAAATGTGACGCCCACCAAGTACAAACGATACAAGTCCCTCGCGGGAACCCGCTCGTAGTGTGTTGGTCGCTCTATGCATGGAAGTACTACCTCCGAGGTAGTACTTCCATGATATATGTAGCAGTGTATAACGACGATACAATGATTCGGTGTAGAAAGCGGGAATGTGAGAAATGTTGTTCGATATGGATAGCACAGTGATTCTGTGTAGAAAGCGGGGGATGTGAGAAATTATTGTGCCTGCAGCGGTGCAGTCAGAGAGGCCTGAGAGGGTGTCATTATGAGAAGGAACAGGGAAAGAGTAGAGAACCCACAGGAATCCTATCAGCTGGGAAAGAACACCGCGAGAGACTTGGGGCAAGTCTACTTCTCACCTCACAGCTATATGTGTAGCGCCATCTAATAGAAATTATACGTCAGATACCTCAATGATCGTTAGTTGTATGCACGCGAACACCCCGAAAAAAAAAAGTGTTTTAGCACATTTTCTTTTAAAATCAACTTACAGCGTCGTCGAAATCTTTTTAACTGTAGTAAGATTACTTCACGGTATGATTCCTTTTCTTCTGGCTCCCTTTATTTCTTTAAAAGGGCCGCAAAATAGGAAAGTAATCACACTGAAGTTTTTTGTTACCTGGCGATAGGTAGTATCCATGATCACGACGGCGGAGCTAACAGGTGGAGTCTGTTCTTTTCAGCCAGTCTAGAACGGGTCTTCACACGCCGGGTCATTTAGTCGGTCATGTTGAGTTGAGTTGCCCCTTGTGACGTAGCTCCTTGAATTCCTTCGGGAGTATTTGTTTTGGTTTTCGTCCCTTGGCTCTTCGCCAGAGAGTCGAGGGACTTTTGCAAAAAAAAAAAAAAGTTTTGTGTTGGTGGGAAAGTCCTCCGACCCCGTTCCAGACCTTCTTGTTTGACACATTGAAGATACTTCGATTCTTTAACCCGAAATATCCGAAGGACAGTGATTTGGGGTAACTAGCAGGTTAATGAAAAATTTTTCTTCGCAATCGAGGCTCACTAAAGAAGAGTAATATTCATAGAAAGAATGACCCTTCAAAATCCTGCTAATAACGACCACTCAAAACTTGAAAATAGCAAAATGCTTAGACGTACGAAGTGGGAAGGGGAAGGGTAGCTTGGGGCTGGGGATTTGATTGCTACATAGACGGCTCATCATCTCGGCATAGGGGGCAATTTTCCCTTCCCCAGTGGTCTGCATTTAAAAAAAAACTAAAACTGACGTACAATAAGAGATAATTTTGATACATGCTTTTAAATTTGGACGAAAATATTCCTCCCATATCTCAAATGTAAAAAAGAGTTGTAATGGGCCACTCGATCACTGGTCATAGGGATCAATATTACGCAAGGCATCTTGACTCCAAGTTATTCTGCCCCAACAGAATTTTTTTACAGCTTTTAATAGTCTGCACCCCCTCCCCCCACACATACATTATGGTGGTTAGGACTTAACACTTCCTTAATTTAGCTGTTGACACTCATGGCTGAAAGTAGTGTTGTATCGATCTTGCAAGTAGTCGATATTACCGATGATGATCTCACTGTTCTCAATATCGGCCGATACTGATCAGATACCGATAGTTGAAAAATAAATATTCTGCAAATGGCTACGGGGCACCACAATGAAGTGAAGTGTCGTTTCATCTTGATAAGGTAAAATACTGGATCTTGCATTAAAAATGCTCAAATAGTTTACCATTTTCATGACATATGGGACGATAAATATCGGTTATGTATAATATGGGCATTTAAGATAAATTTTGCCGATACCGATACAGGCTGAAAATGTGAAATATCGGCGAATACCTATGACAAGTACGATGACCATTGCAACACTACCTGAAAGACACTAAATGATTACAAAAATTGCAGTTACCGTATCCTCTCTGGATTGCTTCCTTTTTTGTTATCGGTCATCTGGATAGTAAGCAGTTTAAATAAATCACCCGTCCATTCATGTATTGAATTCTACTATTACGGCCCATTCATCTTCATTCTGTTCTTATCGATACATCCATCATGGACGTACCGCTCACTGCGAGAACTATCGTGAGACAACAAGATGAAGATTGTATCAGGAGATAAGATTTACAAGGGCTATTCTTAACCCAATAATCCTGCCAGTTAGCAAGAGAGTTTCCTTTTGAATTGGTTATTCATTTAATTCATTTCAAATTCTTTCTGAAGAAGCAAATGAGCCTATTAGTTGGTTTACGGTTGATGTTAAGATCAAAAGGAAGTTGAACTTACTCTTTATTTTACAAAAAATAAGCATGGTTTTTAGGATCTGAGCTTTGTGTTTTTTTTTTGTATTATATAAAGCAAGTAATGCCCCTGCGCGGTCAAAGGAAAAACTTTAAAATGAAAGAAAAATATGACCGCGAAGTAATCGTCTGAGTTCCAGTTTGCATCGTCACTCGGCGGAGCCGCTGATCCGAACATTATCAAAATTAACTTTATAAAGATCCTTACTTTTACAGCGTCATCAGTTTTCATTCAGTCAGGCATTCTCATGGTTCAGAAATGCTTACTCCTTCTTCAGCTATCTGGTACAGCTCAAGTTTGTACAAGGGGCTGCAAGTTCTTTTTGTGAACTATAAGATGAAATATCCTGTCTGATGAGTTACCTTAATGTATTAAAGTATGAGGGTAGTGGGGGGTTGAGGAGCCGTAGTCCCCCTTCGAGCAGAATCAGGCCGGTAGCCAGACAATGTGTTGAATCGGGACATTTTAGCATATCTTTCCCCCTAAGAATAATTCTCGCCCTCGGAACTGCAGTTCCGAGGGCGAAAATTTTCTTAGATGATGAAATGCGTAAAGGAAATACTAATTTGTAATTTTCTAGGGGGTGAAAATTTTTGTAACGGGGCTCCCTCTCCCTACCGTGGATCTCCTGTTTACATGCCTGGGCAAAATGTCGGCTATGTTCGGAAAAATGCTGTCGTTTTCTGGGCTTGTAAGAGTCAGGCAAAAATGATCAACCTCTTAGGCGTATGGGTGGAGTGGTGGGTGGTACTTCTCCCCCTGAGATAAAAAATGTGGATTTCAGGGCAATAGACTCATTCATGTTTACGAACAAATGACGTCACGGCTGGTTGGCAAAAGAGTTGGTATGGCGCGGATTGCATTTCTCGTATGTATTTTCTTTAAGCATGACATAATTATTGGGGAATATATTCCAGAATGTTTGTTCCAACATTTATTTTCAGAGACTTTAAGATTTCTGAAATCATGAGTCCTCCCATCATCAAGGGCTCAGTGCACACAAAAGTGGAGGGCGGGGAGGACAAACTACCCCACTGGTAGGTAATTAAGAGGTAATTATGTAAAGTAAATGAACGAAAGAAGCCCGAGCAATACTCTACATCATTATTTAACAAAGATAAAATCGTAGATCTTTGAAGAGAAACTGAAAAGAGTAACAATTCCAACAGATCTCTCAAAAGGGGATTTTGGGTTAAAATATCTGGGTCAAAGCTTTTCCATCTCAATTTCTCGGACGTTAGAGGGAACAATTCAATCACTGCAACCTCTTCAACCTTTGGAAGACACATACCACGAATGGGTTTGTTAAACATATAAAATCCGCTCTTAACTATCTTGCAAGTATCTTAACATGGTACTTCTAAACACGAGTACTTTATGTCAAGGTATACACCAAGGAGCAGATGAGGATACACTCTAAACATATTGTTTAGGTGCAAACAGTGGCGTAACCAGACATTTTCATCTGCGGGATGAGGGGGTGGGGCACCATCAGTTGGTGCGTGGCGTACAGAGTATTTTTTTTTGTGATAAAAATGCCTCTCAGATTGCAGGAAATGGCACTTCCCAGTCTCGCTGGCCTTGTGAGCATCAGTTAAGTAGTTTTTATTTTTTAGAACACGGGTTCGGAAATTTTTAAAATCAATTCAAAATTGGGCTGTTTGCATTTTCCCTTTAAACGACTATTGAGTGTAGCACTTTAAACGATTATCGAATAGCACTTTAAACGATTATCGAGTAGCATTATCAACGATTATCGAGAAGACTGTCATGCAATAGGTGTGGAGTGGCATACTTTCTGTTAGGGTTCAGAGCAGGAGCAACAACTTTCTTGCAGCATCACTCAACTTCCGGTTGATAACACACATCTGCTCGGAGGAAACACGTCGCAGTCCAATCAACTATGATGGGTTATAATGACTGCCCAGAAAGATTTCTAATTAAGTGGGCTTAGGAGTGGGTTTGTCCTCCTAGTGAAAAAATGAGGCCCTAACGGATAAACTGGCCTACTGTTTGTGAAAATCTTGTGGTAATCATGGGAAGATGAGAAAATAATCTACATGACTTGTTTCTGTTGTAGTGATTATCTTGAACACCAGATGTTGATAATTCGTACATGAAGAGGAGGGAAAGAAAAAGCGTTAAAAGTCATGAGAATTAAAACGTGTCTATTGCAACCGTGAGTGCCATAATCCTTAGGTCGTAAATTGGGGTGCACGTTTTCATAACGAAATGGTTTTCGATAACACTAGCACTGTGGAAATGCTTAAAATGCTACATTAACAAGAAACGTAACGGTTAAAATGTAGAAACAGTTGACCACCTTCAATCAAGTGAGGGTGTAATAGCACTTTCATTACAACCTGTAAGGTTTTAGTGAAGTGGGCGGAAAATGGTGCCATCATTTGCATGATTCGCCCGACGTACTTTTTTACCAAGAGTGCACTAATCAAAGCAGACTGAATGATGTGGGGAGCCAGAATGACCTTACCACGGCAGGCTTCATTTTCTTCATTTTGCGGGCAAACCAAGAACGAACTGCCAGCTAAACTCGTTGACTCGCAACGGTTAAAGCACGCACATATGAATGGGCGAACAAGCGCAGAGATTTAAGTATAGGCCTATCGATGCCGGTCTGAACTACCCACACTTGTGTTTGGTTGGAGTCGAGAGGACATGTAATAATAAGGCGTTTTATCGTTATGAGATCTTAGAGCAATAGCCTCACTCATCTGTTCCGTTCGTTCCCATTTCTTCGACATCCTCTTCCTATAGTTTCTACTTTTCGCCTCCCCGTTCTCTCTTCCTTCCCCTTCTGTATTTCTCTTTTCTTTCCTAAGTCTTTTGCTTCTCTTCTTTGTTCCTATTTTATATCAACCTTTTGTCAGGTAACAGTTTGCCCCCTCCCTGCTCTCTCCTGGCTTTACCACTACATATGAGTTTTTTTTGCAAAACCCCAATCAGGCCCTTTATATCAGGAGATTCTTTCATGGCATACAACTTTGGAGTACAGGCCAAAGGATCAAAGGTCACTCAAGGTCACCTGAGGCCAATACAATGAACCTTGCAAACTGAAATAATACCATCTGACCATTGAGTTCTAATAAAAGTTATGAGGAAGCATAATGCACATAAAGACAGCCTCACTGATTTTTGTGGAGGCTCGAGGTCACCACGGTCAAATTGAAAGAAACTCGTGAAAATGGTATATCACCTTAATTTGTCATCGACGGTCTTAAAAGGGCTATGCCATCCCCAAATATATCTAGGAAGAGCCCTATAGGTATAAATACAATTGGAGACTGTACTTTGACATTCATTCAAACGATAGCTCCATTCTGGTTGGTCAATGGTGACTTGTGTTCCAAATAAAACTCAACACAGTTGTGTGTCATTAAATTAAGGTAGCACATCACTAATTCAAGGGGAATCCCATGCGGAGGAGGTTACCCTACGAATTTAACACACTAAAAAAACTTTTTGGAGGACAGTTTAAAACATGTTGCTGAAGTGATGTGTTCAAAGTGTGATGTGTATGTGGTTAGAAAGTAATTGAAATACTCATTCTGCAAAAATAAAGAAAATTGAAGGTATTTCAGGCACTTTTTGCAATATATCCTTCCGCGATGCAAAACGGTATTTTGAATGATTAAAAAAAGCAGGAACCACCACTCTATTATACAAAACCGTCTAGCTCAAAATCTCATGGTACGCAAATTTGAAATCGTTGTGAAAGGCCTACTCGTCAGCTTTCATATGAGGGTAGCTTGTGTGCGTTGAAAACTTCTACAAGGGTCCAGGGCCACGAAACGAACCAAAATTAGTGTGTAAGTCAATGGAGGAATAATTAGTGTTGTACTACTCTAAGATCTTGAGCAATTTAAACTCAGTGCAGCTACTTTGGCAAGTTGGAAACATTAATAGGTCAGTGATAGTTGTCAGTCATAGTGATAGTGATAGTTCCACCTCTTCATGAAAATTTGTCTCAACCTTTTTTCACTTCTGAAAGAGAAAGATATGGACGCTAGACTTCAAAGGAGCAAACAAAAAACAAAAGAGGAAATAAAGAATCAACTTGTGGTTTTGAGTGGATGTAATGGTCTTCGTGATAATCATAATTTATAATAAAATTACATAAACTTTGCGCGAATTGTGTAAATGAATACAATTAGAATAATTCTGTGTACAATAAAATATTTACATACTTTATCCATCGTATTAAAATGATCCTTTCTAGCGTATATTATATCTGCGTATATCATATTTTGAATGACGAGGCGCTTGTCAAAAAGGCTTTTTTCAAATAGTTTTACCGTCAGCTGTAATGAAAAGATGCTTACAAAATGTACACTAATAACGAAAATATACAAAGAATCCCTCCTCACTAACTAGGCTATCGTCATGGGTGAATGGTGCCTCTAATTTTCTCGTACGTCTCATAAATCGAAACGTGGGCTACACATAAATATGGGCGGCTAACAGGGCAAAAAATACGATTATGAAAAAATAAAAACATAAAAGAATCCAATAAATTTAAAAAGGAAAAACAAATAATAAGAAAAAAAATAAAAACGCAACATGGAAACAAAATTTTGCGTTTAATTTTAATTCTTATCATTTGTTTTCCCCTTTTTAAACTTATATGGGATCTTCAACGTTTTTTTCACAATCGCATTTTTTTGCCTGTTAGCACCTATACATATTAGGACCACAATCTTAAGTGAATGTACTTTTAACATACAAATATGAAACGCATTCATGCCTTAAACGTTCCCGCACTGCCTACACCTAAACGTAG
>WURT03115542.1:0-11935 GCA_009936505.3 Holothuria glaberrima
TACAGTTATGGGAGGAGCGACAAGTTGCATAGTTGGGAGAATTGCAACTGTCTGGGATGACAAGAATTGCCCTTTAATGATGAGAGGTTGTCCCCATGTGATTTTAACAATGAAAAGTAGGCCAAGAGTGACAAATAGCTGAGAAATCAGGCACGAGCCGAGCCAGACAAGGTACTGAAGGGGGCGATGTGGCTTCCAGGGGCGAAAAATTTTTCAGGGGGCCAAATGTGTAAAGATGTATTAAGTAAATGACGACTTGAAAATTTCTAGGGGGAGAAAATTTTTCAGGAGGCTTCGCCCCTGCCCCCTACCTTGGCTACGGGCCTGTGAGAAACCCTCCAATCTGCCTATAGATCGATCGCCTTAACTCGATTTATTCACAAGCAAAATCAAAAATAACATTTGATACAGAAATAATTTCTGTTCATATTTCTTTCTCACTTCTGCATGCTTTTACTTCAGATGCCACCTCATCGAGCTCAGTCGCAAGTTAAACAGATACTCAAAACAACGACAGGGAAACCGATGACCAACGAGGGCAAGCCGACGTCTACCGAAGGCAAGCCGACAACTAACGTGACTGTCGATATGGGTGTTACTTTGGCTATGATATTTACTGCTATCACATTATCGTTCTTCCTCATGGCCTTCTTAATGGCTACGGTAATACCAGTTATATATTTTATCGCAAAAAATATTACTATAACAGTGGTTTAACAATTTTCTAATCACAGGGGTACGAGGACAGAGGTTTGGGCTGCAACTATTTTCCCGAGATGGAGAAAAACCTGTTTCTCCGACAGACTTAGAGGAAAAATATCGTGCAATTTTCTCGGGTAGCAGAAGTTTCTCGGACAAAAACGAGTCAGCCCCGAGAAAGATATCTCGTCTTGAAGATTATTCGTTGGCTTGTTTCATAAATACTCAATGATTAGTAAATTCACCAAGACACCATCCTCATTAGAGGGCGACAAATGCAGTGCTCCATTGACCACCGGCGGACTAGTAGCTAGCCCTCGCAACTGGTCGTAGCTGGCATGCATGCATGATCACAAGAGCTGGAAAGATTAAACATGTTTTTCTTGCGACCTACGTAAGAGGTCGCAAGTGGTCGTAAGTCGATCGATATGTGAGAAAGTGATCGCAAGTTTGAAAGGTGTCGCAACCCAAAGATACCTACAAATGCAGTAACATGTGAACAATAAGGGTACAGAGTACAAATTACTGTATTGCTGTATACGGGCGGTGGCCACGGTGGGTCGGGCGGGAGCAGTGGGGAGGGGGAAGCACTGTTCTTATGGTTTAAAGTATCATCTTATGGTCATTCTTTTTTTAACACATCTTCGCCGCTATAAAATAAAAACCAATTTCATTGTCGTAGAAAAGTTACAGCAGTTTAACAAATGCGTAGATCTAGGCGTTGTAGGTTTTACTTTGTCATAAAACAAGGTCGGTTATGTCTTTTCTTTAGATGAACGGCGATTCGAATTTACTGTAAACAGGTAAATAACCAGGTTTTATGGTGCCAATCTCAGGGTTTTATAGAAAACAAAAATCTCCAAATTTATAAATTTATAGGTCTGAATGTATGGGCAATGCTCCTTTAAGAGTGTAAAAGTGATTAAGGCATCCTGAGAATCCCTACATGGAGAGTCCTTTCCTTTAGGCCGGCTGATTGTTTGTGCTTATAATTTTAGCCTTGTATGGTTAAGCATCGAAAGGGAAATCTGAGGATATTTCCCATGATATTCCCTTCGATCCCAATCGTCTCAAAAAACCCTTGTTACAAAGAGAGAAACAAAGGAAATTTTTTTGTGCCTGTAAGAAATGGAAAATTTTCCTCTTGAAAAGTTTCTCCCACCTCCCAATTTCAGAGTCATTTTGTGACAGAGTATGAACCTGTGTTTCCACTCTCCAAACAAAAATATCCCGAAATAGAGTCAACAACTTAATCAGATTTGAAGGTTTCATCTGTAACTATCCGAGAAAACTCCGTACCTGCTTTTTGACGTTGTTTTTCTCTTTCGAAGATAAACACAAAGGAAAACTTTGTCTCTCTGATTGCAAATTAACGATTATCCAGAAAATTCCCGAAATTATTCTCTTTCCGTTAAATTACCCTAAGGCATCGAAATTTTCCTAATTTGGAGTAATTTAGGGAATTATGGAAGCACTGACAAGGACGATCATACTATCCAATTAGCGTTCAATGAACGCACGCTATGTATTTCCTTGTTACTTCTAGAGTTACTTGTAACCACATCCGAATCATCACATTACTCAGGAAATCATGAATGCTTCATAGTCTAATGACGGTGTTATTTTTTCATGTAAACAGTATTAACGAAGTCTCTTCTCGGAATCGGAACATGAGCAACATTTTATGACATAAAAGCGTGGGTTAAGAAAAGATTACATTTGCATAAGAAAGCAAAGCAAAACTTATTACGGTACCACGCTCTAAGTAATTTAAGAATTATGCAACTTTCACTGTACAATTTTTACAAATAGTGTGGTTCATATAATTTATTGAAAACAAGTTGGCTGAATACTTCCTTTATAAATATAAATTTACCAGACAGGGTGTAAGGAGAAGGGGGTCCGGGGTAGGCAGGGGCTTCAGCCTTCGTGCAGGATGAATAGTTGCTGTTTTCGGGAAAACTTGTTTACAATCTCGGGCAAAGTGCTCAGACCTCAGTTGAAAGTGGTCCAATACCCTTATTTGCAGTAAGAATTGACCACGTTTGTGTTCCGTTATCATCAGGTCTGTAGTAAAGAGAGGAAGGGTGAGAATCTCAAGGAAACTTTCGCCCTTAGAATTTCTTCAGAACAAAATCTACTACCGGTACTGCTTTAAAATTTTTTAGCATCCCCCCTGAAAAATATCTCGCCTTTCAAAAGCTATCTCGTAGCCCCCACCTTGTCTCATTCAGGATCAGCTCATTACGTAGGAGCTTTAATTTATTCTTTGTCTCTATAAGGCAGAAATATGCACATGACATATTCTTAACGGAAATGAGTGAATTCACTCCTAGACCAGGGACTGTGGGAACAATTTTGAAGTGGGGGGGGGGGACTAATCATCGAAGCGGCCCAACATGTACAAGAAGTTGAAAGCCCAAATTCCCAGTTTAAGGAGGCCCAAATGCCCACGGCAAAAAAGTGCGGAGGGCTAAAGCCCCCGTCTCCTTGGTCCCTGCCCTGTAGACGAGTGAGTACAGTGATCATTCTTTTATCGAGTGGAAATCGGTTGAAACTCCCTGCTCTTTGTTTGGATTGATAATTAACTCAAAACTGGTCACAAATGTCACCCGAAGAGGGTGAAGAAGGATCACTAGTCCATTTATTGGGAGAATTTCACTCTTTCACATACAGACATGCATAATAATAAGGAAGGCATGATAATAAGTCAGGTTATAAGTTTCAAGTGTAGGATTAGGTGAGGTGTCTTTTCTTAAACTTCTCGAATACCTTTCTGAATGAAAGGGGTGAAGTGTAATATTTTCCCTTCCTCCTCCAACCTAATGCGGCTTTCCCATCTGCCCATCTTCTACCAAAAAGTAATCACGGAGGATTTGATTTTCAAATTTACCAATGTAACTTCTACAATCAAGCTCCATATTTTTTGACCAAGAATGTGCTCATTTGGCTTTGATTCTAATTCGGGTCACTTCTTACGTTTCCTTCCCATGTACCTCTATAAACAGGTGAAAAATATCAAATAGTTCATTAAACTTACAAAATGATCTCTGATTAATTACGATAGTCCAACAAAATTTAAAAATATCAACTAACTTTTCTAAGGAGGCTTAGAGTGACCAGTGTGTCCTTCAATTATTTCCTGTCGTACTTACAAACTATATTAGCTCATTTACCCTTGTCTCACGAGATCAAATCCTCCATAATTCATGATACATTTTGACCCCTTTTCTCAGATGATGGGATTCGGACCTTGCTCCAAAGCTGTGTACGACGAAACTGAACAGGACACATATGATAAATCAGGATGTTGCAGGTAAGTATTGTGACCACAGTGAAGTTATCGAAAGTGGAAACGAGTTTTTACGGAAAGTACCATATCCATCTCAGGTGTTTTAATGAGAAGCCCACAATCAGCGGATACATGGCAGTGTATTATTTGTCGGTTGCCTAGGCTACACAAGAAGTGAAAGAAACGAGCCAGAAATGTGAGTCAACTTTGCAGTCAAAGAACGGCTGGTCGTAGGCCTATGTGATGATGCTGAATGGGTGATGGGGAAGACATAATTAGGCTACCCAGTCTGCTTAACTATACTATTTGGGGCGTATTTTTGGCCATAAAAGCAATATTACAGACAAAAAAAGGAATAAAGGGTAGTATAGTTAGGGTCAGAGTAGCATGTCCCTGGTTGTAGTATTTAGCACGCACAAAACGTAGGCTGATACCAGTATGCAACTCGTATGTAGGCAGAGCCCATTAGGGCCACATTGTTCCTAACTACTATAGTGATGCTTTAAAGTGCACCTTAAGTCTTAAATTTAAAAAAAATATATGTTACAGAGCTTCAAACATAATATAAAAGGTTCAACTCCCATCTTCATATGACATTCCTGAGCTGAGCTGTAAACTGTTAAAGCTTATTTCCTCAATTTACAGTAGTAGATTGTGCAATAATTTGTGATGTCATTCCTGTATTTCTCAAGTTACCGTCTTTGTTTTCCTTGTTTTTTCGAAAGCCACAGCACCTTGTGCCAAAATGTGATCACTATCTTAAATTAATTGAATGACTTGACTATACAAACCCTTTCCGTTCAACAAGACATGCAAGAAACAGTAATTTTTAAGGTTATACAAATATTTTAATTTTAAAAGGGAACAAAAGCAAGTAATGTGAGTTGTAGGAAAAGAACATCACAAATTATTGTGCAATCGACTCTTTCAAATTAAGTGGATACATTTCAGCATTTTAGTAGCTCAGAGATGGAGTAAAGCTATGGATTTGGGAAATGGATGAAAGAGATTCATTTCCAACCTCTAACACATATATTCTTGTAATTCTAGACTATAGGTACACTTTAAATATGTGGTCACTTGTATCGCACTTTTTACTTCTGTGTCGAGAGTTGAGGTTCCCATACTCGGGTTACACATTGAATGGGTTTAGAGGGTAAAGCTAAAAAATTCTATGAGTTGGAGGCAGTAGGTGTCGTATTGACATGTAAAGAAGGTTATTCTTGAAAGAAAACGAAACCTCGTCAATTTCATTAGAAATTTGGGCGCAAGGATGGCCCACCCTTTGATGGGAACCTTTAAATATGTAAGTGGTATATTTTTTCACTCTTGAGCTTCCCAATTGCGGCTACTGGGCACGAGACTTGGGAGGGGAGCTTTCTCCCACCCTTCTCCCTCAGCCAGTTAGCTACACAACTGTAAAAAGACTTTTCATAAGATAAGCGGGAGAAGAGAACAACAGCACCCTCCGTGGTTACGTGATTCAGTGGCGTAACCAGGATTTGTCTCACGGTATGGGGGAGGGGGCATGCAAAATGTTGCGTGATCGCCGGCCTGGGGAGGGGTGTAAGGGGAAGGGGTGTTCCCCTCCCTATTGAAATTTTGTCCTTACATGCAATATGGTGCCACGTATGCTACCTTTGAAGTAAAATTTTCTGTTTAAATTGTTCGTATTTTATTCGCCATTGGGGAGTAACATTTTCATCACGGCGAGCTCCATGTACACTTACCTCGCCAGTTTGGCGATTGGTTCTTGAGTCTCTCTCAGTGTACACTGCCTACAATTTGATGCTCTAAATTCATGAGTTTCGATTAATTTTTCTTTTTAACTGAGTTTCTATGGAAGGCAAGGCCCTACTAAGGGTGAAAAGATCTATGCTTGGTTTGATCATAATTTTGTGAAGTTCGGTAGCAATCTTACTCTGGCTTGTGTGGCGGGTAGATATTTCGTTCTGGCGAGTAGAATTTTATGCCGCTCGCCAATTGGCGAATAGCTTTGAAAGTTTTGGTCGAGGCCAGGTATAAGGGTGGGCCGGTTCTCCCCTTCGAGTCATGTGTATAGTAGCAAAAAGTGAGTGTTTTGTGATGTGTTCTTGTATCATGTAGACGAGGGGTTTTTAGTTTTTCCGGCGTTTCCCCGGAGTGTGCATGACCCATGATCTATAACCCTGACAGAGAAAACACATTTTCTAAAACAACACGACATTGCTACAATTTTATTGTAAATGGGTACAGTATACAATTTGGTCAGGTGAGAATTATACGCACTGTATAAACGTTTGGGTCAATTTGAACCAAAAGTGAGCCAGGTGGGAACCAACCGAAATTATCGGCGCAAACATTGACCCAAGTTAGGCTACATTTGACCCAAATTGGGTTAAAATTTGACCCAAAATGTTGGTTCAGTTCCGTTATGACCCAAGTGTTTTCAGAGGTGTATTGTTTGTACCGTTAGAATTAACACCGCAGTGGCGGATCCAGGCGGGCGCGACAGGCGCCCCCAATAGAAGGTCATGCTTAAAAAAAAGTTACGGCAAAAAACAAACTGCTTTAAAATGTGTCAAATATAGCACCATTTTGCATCTCGGTCCTCTTCTAAAAGCAAAAATTTTCCAAATGGGAGGGGGACAACCCCTTGTCCCCTCCCCTTAGACCAGCCTGTCCAAGACAGGGATCAATCAAACATTGCGCCCCCTCTATTGAAAATTTCTGGATACGCCCCTGCACTGTAGTTTTGAATATGTACTGAACACATCGTCTCTCAGTGTATGAAACGATTGTGAACATCACTTACTGGGTTTATTGATGATGCGAACCCCAGGTTTACCCCCACCCTACCCCGTCCTGATGGTAGAAATTCCAATCGGGGAAAATCAGGGAGCTGTAAAGATTGACAACTTTCTGTAAAAATTCGTATTTGCGATTAATGTTGTATTGCGATTTATGCGGGTTGTGCCTGCCTATGCGACAAGAAGCGTTCTTGAAGCGCAATACGAAAGTGAAAATTGCACTGTGTAAACGTGAACTACAACAGAATTATTCCGGCTTACTATGTTAGTATGTAAGACTTTACACAACTATTGAGATTTGGTGACCTTCACACGGTGAAATACTTTATCAGTGAAGGAAGCAAGGATCCACGTGGACATCAAAGGCTACAATGATGGTTGGATGATTGGATGGTTACTCTTCCATGAGAAATATTTGAAGGGTTCCATTATTGTAGCTTTAAAGCTCAATTGAAAGCTGACACTGTTCAGCTCTGGGCTATGTCCGTTATTGGACTAGGGGAGCAAGCGTGGGACGACCATAAATATATGGCTCTTATCGATTTTTAGCGAGTGAAAATTTAAAAGTATGAGCCGGTCTTTAAGACTGGACGGGTGGACCATTCATCTCCCGATTCCTGCATTTTGGTGGTAATTTTGGACGTTTTAAGACCCAAAACCTTCAAACTGAAAATTACGGAGGAGCGGGGTGGGGGATGCAGCCTTTCAGATTCCCTCTTTGGTCGGCCCTGTGTATTGCGCAGCTGCAAGGAACTTCCTTATACAATCTCATTTTCCGTACATAATATTGACTTGTCTATTATTTAGAACAGCATGATGTCTATAGGTGGAGGAATATCATTCAAACTTACTATGCTGTGTATGAAAGCCAGAATTATAACTGTAGTTGTAATTTTCGGTTAAAAGTATAACGTACCTTTATTCTGTTGAGCCTTTTCGATTGGTCATTTTAAAACTGTAGGACGTTGGCCATTGTCAGTATTGGATAAGGTACAACGGCCATTGGCCAGACAAGGTACTGAAGGGGAGGGTGGAAAATAAGTTTCAAGGTGAAAAAAATATTTTTAGGGGCGAGATATACTAAAATAGGTTAAGGCAATAAAAACTTTAATTTTTGAGGGGCGAAAATTTACAAAGGGCGACGCCCTCTGATCTCTCTTTGGCTACGGGCCGAAGGTATACGTTCATCCATACTGGCAAATTGGACTTAAAAGAGGTCTATTATTGCAGATCTTCATCTTCCTAGCAAAAAGTCAAAAATAATCACTCACTGTTCCCTGAGTGCAAAGACGAAAGGGAAAAATTGCTTTTACATGACAGAAAACGTTCTTATCTTAAAAACCGTAATTTTTATGTACAAAATGATAGGCAATCCAACATAAGGTAAATGGGGGCTTTGTAGCACAGTAATAACTTGTTGACCCAAACTTTAAATTTCAAATAATGCAACACCCATAACTCATACAATGCGTGATATTTTGTAAAAAAAAAAAAATCAATGTATTGTTGAGACTAATGGTTTTTATAATGATACTATACTCATGTTGGTGCAATGAAATCGCAATGTTTTTTTTTTTTTGTAATGTGTCGTTGCATTTTTCTATGGAAACTGCTAAAGGGAATTTAATCGGACGAATACGTTTGGTTAGCTATAATGTTTCATCTGAGAAGTTTCCCATTAAGTCAAACTGCCCGATATCTGAACTTGACAAATTGTGTAATGCGAAGCTCAGTAGCGCTGAGCCCTTCTAAAGAGGGGTTCAGTGTCCGCCTTCGGAAGTTCTAGTGCCAGATGAAAAGTTTTTGGCATCTCTCGAGTCTCAAGGAGAACTTTTAGAATATTTTCCACACAGGCTTACAGGAGATTTTTTTTGGGGGGGAGCTGGGGTTGGGGCGGTGCTGAGCCGTTTTGGGTCGAAAAAGCCTGTATTACCGGAGAAAATTGTGCAATTTCCCCCCTTCCCCAATATCTTCCTACGAAAGAGGTTTCAACAACTCCAAAGAAGGAGGAAGGGGGGGGGGAGGTCGCAGCCATTGTTTACACCCCGGCTCTTAGGCTTGGTCATTGTCACCTTTTGGTGTATGTGTTGTATATACTTTTGTTGTTCATATTGCGTACAATGTTATGTCTCAACATCAGTGCGTGTTAAGCAAAAGTAAATCTGATGAATATTACGCCTTCTACGCATTCACTTTTCAGATGCTCCGTCCTACTTATTAGTTTATGTTAGTTTATGCTCATTAGATCAACTGTCAGAAATGCTGTATATATTTATTTTGCTTTCAGGTGCTGTGAAAACATCACGAGTAAACTCGCGATCCGGAGGGCATTTATAGATTCGAGAGGAGATACCTCATCACCTAAAAAAGGATTTTCAACTCTTCACAATACTGCAAAGAGTGTAAGTGTCATTAACTTCATCATCTTATAGGCAGTGGGGGAGACATGATTTCTCTCACGGGGCCATGCAGTATGTTCTGTGATCACCGGCCTGGGGGGTCCAAGGGGAGGTGGTGTTCCCCTCCCCTTTGGAAAAAATTTGAAAATAAGGTGTCCCGGTTTACAATTTGCGTGCAGATAGATACATTTTTAGGTACTAAAAATATCGGCATCTGTGAGGGGGGATGGCCCAATGGCCCTCTAAATACGGCACTGCTTATATGCGAGTCGTATTGATGCGGTCAGACAAGACAGAGCATATTTTTGTACATTCTACTAATCGCTGAAATAAAAGGATTCACATTTCACATTTAAATAATTCGGCATTATAGCCTCCGGAACTACTTTCTATGGGGGGGGGGGGGGGTTGGGGGCTGAAGCTTTTAGCCCGAAATCTTTATGGACGTGTACCCGAAAAAGCATATGTTTTGCCTGAAAATTTGCAAATTTTCTACGGGTGTGTGGGTGGGGGGGGGGGGAGGTTGTGGGTGAGCTATAGTGCCCCGGCCCCTCTTCGTATGCCTATGAGTGTAGGGAATTCTAGATAACACTAGGACTTATACAGTGAGCATAAAGTAGTGGTAGGCCTATAGCCTGCAACGGATGGGGTTCTTGGGTCAGGAGATGGGGGCCTGGTTAAATCATTTGCGCTGAATAAGATAGGTGAGAAAGTACACAGTTTTACAATGGAAGTAACTGTTTTTACAGTTTGATAACTTGGAAAAAGACCATACCCTCCATGCGCTCTCAGCCCTTCACACCCCCACCCATGATTCAAAAACGAAAAGAAATATACTGAAATGACTCCTTTTTAACAGTTTAATGCAAGGGTAACTTTTGAAATGTACCATGAGTAAATCATTACCAAAATGCCATCAAAATTAATGTCATTTTTCGGCGTGCCTCACGTGCACCGACGGCAGCATGGCAAATACTTGTCTCGTTTGACCTGAACCCCGCCCTTTCAATTAAATTCAGGTTACGAGTCTACTGTCTTCCCTTTTCCAAGTCTTTTACCCCTGTACAGGTCCGTAGTCAAGGGGGCCAAGGAAGCGATGCCCCACTGACATTTTTTTTTGCCCTCCTAGAGAAGTTACAAGTTGCCATTGACTTAATACATTTTTACACATTTGCCCCCCCTAAAATTTTTTCGCCTCCCCCTCTGGAAGCCATTTCGCCCTTACAGTACCTCGTCTGGTTACAGGCCTTCCCCCATACCACTCCACTCAGGCCCTCCTGAATCCCCAAAATTACAAACTTCAGTAAGCTTTCTAAACACACATTTCAAAAACACTTCTAACCTTCCTTTCAGGAAAAAAAAAAAAAAAACCTAATCATAGGAAGGCTTTCACACTCAAAAGTTCATTCAAACGATGCAAGCTCTGTACCTCGATTTCCGCAAATGGAAAAGTGACCCCCCTCTTTAGACAATCTTGCCTACGTAGCAGGCTGTACAGCATATTCCTTGTTCAGTCATATCCCTGGGTAAGCTGAGGAGCTGAGCAAACAGAGTCCGCTCCGCAGGGTATAGACAACATGGCTACGATTCTGCTTTCTTTTTGTCCAGGATTGACTTGGATCAATCGATACTAGGTGTTGGACATTCTGGCTCTTTCATTTCCGAATGATTACAACTCGAAACTAATAAAATAAAAAAGGTTATTTTAGATACAGGATACGTGGTAAGAGGCCATGCACAATGGACAATTGCACCAAAATTTTTATTTTATAGTGCAAAACTAGGGCAAGTTGGCCACATTTTAACCTCTGATTCAATGATTAGTGTGCACTGAGTATGTGTTTTCTTTTCTTTTTTTTTTACATTATGGAAGAAAGAACAGCTTATGTTTTAAAAGATATATGATTATAATACAGGTGCTAATACATGCTTATTATAACAGAGAATCGACGAAAAAAAGAAGTTGAAGGCCACTAGTAGTGACCCACTACCCGAGGAGGCCATACAGGCCCTCACCAGGGAACAAAGACGACGGACCCTTGGGGGTCAATCGAGAGCAAGTTCGGAAAGGACGGGATTCGACAGCGACTCCGATTCAGATCATGAATTATTCATGAGATAATGACTTGTCCATATGTTGTTACTACATACAGCGACTCAACTTAGCAAAGATAACATACTACTGGTATGTTCAACCCTTATAGGAAGTGACCTACATTCTATTGGAAGGAGGTTAAAACGTGTGAACGTGATATACGTGATTATCCTACCCTAAAAATAAACTTATCATTGAACCATCGCCAGAAATTTTTATGGGGAATTTTAGATGTTAATCCTTGGATCAGATCTGCGTAGTGATAGTTGTGCTGAGTTGTATTGACCTATCCTTTCCCCATGTTACATGCAACATTTTGGCATAGCCGTGCCTTGCATGACTCGCCTTGGTTAGGGTAATAAATTGTATTATGAAAGTTTAGATGTGTTTTTGTGAGTGTATACGTGAGTAAAGCGAAGACACCTTTTCCTTTCAAGGTACATCTGTTGTACAGATTCCCATAACCATAAAGGCTTATACGAGGCCTCGCTCTCAAAATAACAGTTAGGTCATTTTGACCCAAATGTGATACATAAATACTTCTGTTTAAGGAATAAATCGCATTTGACGGACTATTATTGGTTAATAAACCGTCGAGACTCCAAATTGCAAAATAACGGACGAGGCGAAGCCGAGTCCGTTATTTTGCCAAATTTGGAGT
>WURT03115553.1:0-11935 GCA_009936505.3 Holothuria glaberrima
ATAAGTCATTGGATCTGTACGTTGGTACAGTGAAAGAAACGACTGGGTATACTCTAGTCAAGTAAACAAAAAAAAAACGAGCCCTCAAAGGAGGGTTTCTCCCGGACTGTTATAGGGGTGTTTTACATACATCTGTCTCCTGCTGTCTCCTTAATTTTGAAGGGCAAACGTCCATTGTGTCATAGTAGTGTCTAAGGTTATGCCGTGCGCGTTTTGCTATAGATATGCTTACTCAGCGTGTGTTTTCCCCTACACTGAAGGACAATCCCAAGCGTATGACATTAATGGAATTCCTCTTTAGTCTAGACTCGATTCAAATTTGAATAGGACTTTTGACAATGGTATCTGTTATTGTTTTTTGGTTTCTCACTTTTATGGTATGGATGGTAGCTTAACCATATGACAGAGAATGCAGAAAGGGCTATGGTTACATATTACTTGACTTAGTAATATCTTTACTGTTCCCTTGAAAAATTCTCTATTGTACTTTAATACTTTTCACCCAACTGCTGACATTCCTGTCTAGCCACGTGCCTTGAATGAGTGGTGATTCTGAGGGGGATATATCCCCCATGGAATTGGATGGGGGTACTGAACACTACTGTACATTACATCCACCCATACGATATCAACCCAACAGACTTGGAAATCAAGTAAAAAAGTTCTACACTTTTTACAATAGGTCTATTTAATTTGTTAGGAAATACGTATGACAGTTGTCATAGTGTCACGTAGCAAAGCCTGGAAAGGGTCATTTCCGGTTATCTCAGCGGTACTTGTGTCCAAAATCTTCTTTGTACGCTCTGCGCCAGCCGATGGTGCACGGCTTAGGTAGTGCTACTGATTATACCCCCCACCAATTTCAAAGACGGATCATCGCCCATGGTAACTTGTTCTGATAAGGTAATAAATTTAACCTACCACCAGGGCCGGAGTTAAGCATTGGCCAGCGGGGCTCGTGCCCAGACGCCCCTACAAAAAGGGTCCCACAAAAAATTACATTATCAATTTTTTGGCCCGCTTGTGGAGATCATCTGTGCTAATTTTCGTTTTGTAGGTTAACATGTACGTGAGAAGGAAATCTTTGAAGTTCATTTCGAGTAGGGGCGGGGGGGGGGTGAAAGTAACTGCAATCTAATTAGCCCTCCTTCCCTGACTTGCGCAAATGCAGTTTTCTGGAGAATTAAAGTCGAAGGGGGATCCCCGCAATTGGTTTGTTTCCAGGGTCCCTACAAAGGTAAATCCGGCCCTGCCTGCCAACGAAACAGAATTTACTCACATGTTTACTAGAATCAAAATTTTCAGCCAAATCTGTTCATTAACAATTGGTATTATATATCTGTGCTTGATTGATGAGATTCAGGTCAAACTTGATCAGACCTTTTTTAAAGCGTGCGAACAAATACAAGCTTTTTTATGATTATTTTTCAATAAGTGTAGACACGTTTTATTGCACCAACACGGAACAGAAAATCATCCGACGAAGCTTTTTCAAACATCACTGAGTCAGAAAACAATCTAGAGAGTATTTGAAATGCTTAGTTGCAAAGTACAAGATCTTTCGAGTGCGAGTTTATTGGTACTATCAGACAAAATGGCATGTACTAATAGTAATGAACATTTACGAGGAGATCACGTAGTAAAGTTGATTTATAAGTAGTAAATACAGGCCATCAAATATTTAAATTGAAACTTGTTATTCAACCTTTATTGGTTTTAAATTGTTATATTAATTGTAATCCTGTTTTTTACGAACGAATAGTACCTCTGTATACTCGTCGCTATAAAATCATTGCAATGGAGCTGCCTGCACTATAGCTGGAGATATATCAACCAGCACATAAGAAACAAAACTTTGACGAACTCGCAACCTTTTCAGTGTCGACTTAGAAAGCAAATTTTACATGTTTCACTGTGCGACCCACTGTCCTTGACTGACCAGATCAAACTGAAAGGAACGAAGTGTAAGCAATTAATACCTTTCTCAAAAAGCACGTCTCATTTAAAAAAACTGTGTTTTGAAATTTTCAAAGAAGAAAAATTTTCACATTTTATTTATTTCCTACAGCGTTCTCAGGTTGGTATGTCTTTCAAGAAGAGAATGCGTTAACACTGTGAAACAGCGTTCTCTTATGGAGTGGGAAGTCCTCTTTCGTTCGAATGAACTAATAAATGAATGAATAGATGAACGTGATGAACGAATGAATGAATGTGTATATGAATGAATGGGTTCCCTTGGCCGGATCCAGGGATGACGCAATGATTTACCCGATGAAGAGGGAGTGCAAGCTTCCCAATGCGAGCCAGTAATCCAAAGCCCAGATAAAGGTGACAGATTGTTGGAAGGACCGCAGAAGTGATATCTTATCGCGCCGTGCTTCCCAAAAATTTGGAGAGTAAGTTGAATAAAATTTGATATATTTGGGCTTAGTTGGGACAAATATGAAAAAATTGTCGTTTAATTATAATGAGTTTCAACAATATGGGTTTTCTTGTCAGAAAGTTTAAGACTTGTACTAAAGAATATGCCTTCCTTCAGAGCTTAAAGGAAATCTCAGAAGAACTTGTGATAGAAATTGAATAAGATAGATCAATCAGTCCGTTAAAAAACACATCTCACCCAACCCCCTACAGAAATCTATAGCTTAAACACATTTTGAACTGATTTTGAAAATGTTCTGAAAGTTTCAGAAATTGATTGGGGGCTCGAGCCCCCGCCCATCCGTGCCAACGCCACTGAGCATAGCACCCAAGCTGCTTTATATCCATGACTGAGCTATGATTCCATTTTCAGTTTCATTCAAATGTGATTTGTAAAGCCTCATCTTCTTGAGCTAGTATGATTTCCACTGATGATTTCAAGACCTTCTCCAGAACCACTTTCAGGTACTTTACTCTGTGAAAGCTCAGCCTGGTTCTTCTCTTATTGCACCACTATCTGAAAAAGAGGACTAGTAATAAAGTTTCTTAGAAACATTTATTCTTAGAATTACACCTAAAAGTAAAGTTCATTGCTGTATCACAAAATATTTATGGACTGGGAATTAAGGGATGAAGTTGCAATCACCTACTTCAATGGAACCACACAGCATCACCAAATCCACTTATCCTACTTTAATTTACCCTCAAATTCAAAATGATAGGCCTACTTTGCAAATATTTGTAAAATAGGTTTCTTAATATGTTTATGATAAAAGTACTAAAGTAGAAAAGAAAATTACTAAATTCTGTTACATAAGTTAATTTAAGCCCTTTTATTTAGAAACAACCATTGTTCATATGGGTTGGTGGTTTGTTTTGAACCACCAGCAGATCTGTCAGAAACATTTACACCACTCAATCCTCCTGTTAAAATCGTCACATATGAAACTGACAGTAAGACCTGGGTCATATCTTGCAATTGTTACCTGACCCAATTCCTTCCTCTTTTGCATTCTTCTGCCTTTTTTAAGAAATTTGATTCCTCTCAAATCCTGTTCTTGAAAATTCCTTTAAAAGTATACTTGAATTTCACTACCATTGTCAAGTTAAGAATAATCACAATTTGAATTTAGACTTCATTGGCTAATTGAACCTAATTTGATGTAAGCTTCTATTCCCTAGTTTAAGCATACACAAATTTGCTAGCTAACCACTGCTGCAATATGTCAAATCACATACATAACATGTAATCAAACTTTCAAACATGTCACCATTTTGAATCCATTTTGCATAATTAACATCTTAATCTGTACACAACTTAATTTATAATAATATTTGGTGGGGGATGGGAAGGTGGGGGGGGGGGTGGGGAGAATAAGTCTAGGGCTGCAGAACCAAAATTGTGGTGTAACAGAATTTGATAGCCTTTTCTATTAGTGGCTGTGTACATATAGCTTCTGTGAGTAATGCAGTGGTTTCATATCAACACATCATTTACAGACTATATTACAAGGCACCATGAAAAGAAACATAAATCTTAAGGTGTTGCCATGGTAACACAAATTTATGGATGTGGTGGGATGGAATGATAACTTTCACCCAATCAGGAACATATGACCATTATTTAAATATTATCAATAGTAGAAAGATATAAGGTAAAATTTTAAGATTGAAATGAAGTCTGATGATTCTTTTTTCATTATAATGAAAACAGTTTATACAGGATTCACATTTTATGTGAAAGCTAGAGCTCTGCAAATTTTTCAAGTGTGTTACTGTGGTGAGACGGAATGTGGTGGGACAGATCTTGGTGGAGTCTGTTGAATATGTACCATTTTAAAAGACAGATTTTAATGAAATTCCCTCAGAACTTTGCATTACAGACAAAACCAACTGATGGAAACGTTAAGTTCCATAGCTCCACCTGTTCAAATATCTGGCCCTTTTAAAAGTATTGCACATGAATGTGTTGTAAAAACTGAAGTGCCTACCATAATTTTGAAAGTAAAAGTCTTTAATAAAGCAGGTTTTACTATCCAAAAAGTATATTTTTTTCGAACTTTAGGCCCATCTGGGCCCTAGACCAAGTTTATGAAGATGTTCACAATTTGTCTCAGCATTACTTAGTTACAGGTTAATAAGCAGTGAGGAAAGCTATATAGTCAAAAAAACTTTCTTCAATGTGACTGCATGACTTGATTGGGCTCAAAACTGGTCCAGTGGGAAATATGGAAAATGGGCTTGTACAAGTGAATGTTGACCCTATGGCCAAAGACTAACAGGTTTTAATTTTTCAGTTAGGAAAGACATAAATCTGTTCTAATATGTTAAAAAATAATGTACATTTGGAATCTCCTTCAAGGTTAGGTGAGAGGACATAACTATTGCACTGGTGGCTATTTCGCTTTTTCTGCCATCCTGGTTGACCTTGATCCTGAAGAAAATGTCCAGAAAAATACTTTTCAATATTTATTACAGAATATGGACAGATTTAGGTTTAAATGTGTTGAAAATATTTTTAAAGATTATTTTTGGCAGCCATTTTGAAAAAGCGCCCTCACAGAAAAGTTCTCAGGTTACAGCCTTTTTACCTCATATATATATTCTTGTTCCTCATGAAAAACTGGTCTATAAAACCTACATGAGAATTTCTCCTTCTCCAGGTGGCACCTTCCTCAATTACATCCTGGATTACTAGATTATTAGAAGGCACCTAATCAGGTTTACAAATTGTCAAGTTGGCAGCTATGTAAAGACAACTTTGCAGAGTAAACTTTGGGGTAACATTTGAAGTAGCCTGTACAGGTTTTAAGCCAAAATTTTGCATACACATTTAGTGCTTATTACTTTCAAGCTTGAATGAAGTTTTTACCTACAGCATGAGGGATGTAGCCTTTGCTGACTTCACCAATGCCTTGAAGGATGCTATGTAACAAGGGATATCTGTAGGAATGCAAAACATCACACCTACTGAAGTATTTGTTCATGTTCATGGGCTTCCGGGGGAGGGGCAGGGGGCACTTGCCCCTGGAAAATCAAAAACTTGGAAAACTTAAATAACATCAACATTAACATTTTTTTTTTGATATCGCTAGAAAATTTCCAGAACATGAGATTTCAAAATAGAAAATGAATAGATGAAACTGAAAAGGCCTGGGAAATGCCATTTTCAGCGATCTGGTCTGCGAGGCATTTCTGCCAAAATTTTCTTGGATCTTTGCGCAAAACTATGGAGGTGCTACGCTTAGATAGTTTGCCTACAGGTTTTACCCCCCCCCCTTCCCGCATATTCCTGGCTACATCCCTGTAAGAGGCACCAACATATAGCAATTCAGCTCTTTTCTGGGAGAAAAAAAATTTCCCCTGATTTGGTCAATTAAAAGTTTTGCCCACCACCCCTCAAAATTTTCTCTGTGCATGTCCATGTTCATGTTTCAAAATCTTTCACTTTTACCATCTGATTTGTTTGAGATTTTGACCTCTTCTTTAAGTCATAGCCTAGCATTCTCTTCCTCAATTTAATGAACTCACTTTCAATTCTCTGGTTCCCCTTCTTTATTTAGAAATTGTAAAGTTTTCAGAGTTTCGACCTCTGGTGTGACCTCGAATCACTTTTGTCTTTCATCAAAACAACATTCTTCATAATCAATTGCTCTGTTTTATGATGATTTTGAAATGAGTCTGAACACTACTGACATCAGATGATCACTGTTCTATACCAAAAGTAATATATATTAATCTTTTATACTTGATGTAACCAACCATATACCAAGAATGAAAGGTATTAATCCTTCCTACCTGGAGTCACTGTTTTGATGAACTTTGTTTGAATTATGTGATCTCTTGTGCATGACTTTACCGACCTGCGATCACAACCAAAAACAACAGGGTTGTACATAATTACCTAGGCCTACATGTAAGGTACACATATTGGCATGAATTCCTAGGTTTCTTCTACAACCAAAACCAAAATCTGCAACTATTTAATGACCTGCATACCCATAGAAGTTACTAAATGAAAGTGTGCTAGGCCTATATAGATTAGGCCTAAGCTCTAAAAGATCATTTTGCTTAGTACCTTGGAAAAACTGATCTAGTGAACAGCAGTCTCTTGTTCTCTTTCCCGGCTCGACTTAAACCAATTGGTTAGAAACTGGGCCGTAAAACCTCATCTAACTAACTAACTGATCTTGTTCTCTTTCCTGCACTCCTCCAACTCTTGCTACAGCTCCTGCATTTTTTGTTGGTAGCTTTGGGCACTGCTGTTGTAAGACTGAAGAATTAAATTATAAATGGTTAAAGGAGTAGGCCTAGGCCTAGATTCAGTCTAGGCTACAGGGTATAGGCCTACAGTTAGGCCTAGATCATGTTTCCTGCACTTTCCTACCACTGTGCCAGTTCTTCAACCCCCACCAAATTTCTGGTTGATTCCCCAAGAACAATAACTAATTACCCTGACAGTGCCAAAAAATCCCCCTGCCAATTAACAGGCCCTACTGCCATTAATCCCATGCACAATATCCCATGTAATTGCAGAATCACGTCCATTTTGGAGCACAGGCGTTCCCAGCATCATCGTAGCCTTTTGTACACATAAGCCTACATAGACTTTAGCCTAGCCCACATACAAACAAGGCAGGCTAGTAGTAGCGTACTTAGCCCTTGAACAGGACAGCATTACATTCCTATACTGTACACCCGTAGTAAGGAGTGACTAGGAGCGGATTACACGGTCACGTTCAGGGACTAGTAGTACGAGCCTCTAGGCCCTAACTTAGAGTATTAGTAAGACTCTTCTCGAAACGAAATGCGAAACTTGGCTTTCTTACACTCTTACTCTTACTGCAAATCTCAGAAGACAGTCATTCACGTCATTCGTTTACCCAGAACATCCAACATCTCTTTTGATACAACTTGTGCATAATTTGATCACTTTCAAACTTAATAATCCTAAAATAAATATGTTTGTGAACGACACAGCTAAGTCGCACTTCACGTAATGTGATAACGTGATATACACAGCGGTAGCTTGCGCAGCTGTCCATGCCGTCTTTCTCACAAAACGCGTAACGTAAGGCGAAGCTAAGCCAAAGAACGAAAGCACTAACTACACGTCTGGTAACGAAGGGCCGTGATGTCACACTAACGAAGTGTTTTCATTGGAGGAAAGTTTGATCTGTCACCGCCATAACACTTTTTGCTAGGAAGCCTGTTCAAAGTTGGAGTACTAGTAGGCCTAAATGATATAATCATGATATGATAAAAATATGATGTCAAAGTTCAAAGGATGCAAACACAGATACATACTGTCAGGGCCGTAACTGGGGTCATATATGTTTGGGGTGGGGGTGTGAAGGTCCCTAATTCCGACTGGCTGGATGTTTTTTTCCAACTGAGCGGCAGCGTGTATAGTGCACTTTTTTACGCACCCTGCGTTTTTTGTATACATCAGTATACATCAATGGGGATCTTTCCTTTGTCACTACAAGAAGGTGCCGTCCTGGGGAGGGGTCTAAGAGAAAAGGGTGTCCCTTCCCCCTTTTAGAAATTTTTGTAAATGTAAGGCTGCTTAGATGCAAAATGGTGCTACCTTTGTGAAAGTTTTTGAGCTGCTCATATCAGGGCTGAATGCCAGGAAGACTATCTAAGCGGAGCGCCACCATCAGTTGGCGCGGAGCGTACAAGAAAATTTTTGGCTTTACAAACCTTCCAGATGGCTGGAAACGCACTTCCCGAGTGTTTTAAGCTTCAAGTGCCCAGCCTTTAAATATGGATCTCAAGTCTGCAATATCTCAATTAATGCAAAAAAAAAAAAAAAAAACAGTCTATGACAAAAGTTAATATATGTTTCTAAGCGGAGCGCCACCATCAGTTGGCTCGGAGCGAACAAGAAAATTTTTGGTTTTACAAACACTTCAGATGGCCGGAAACGGCACTTCCCGAGTGTTTTAAGCTGCATGTACCCAGCGTTGAAATGTGGATCTCATGTCTGCACTTGGCAAATATTGGGGGATGAACATACCTTTATTCCCCTCACTTTTTCATTTGGGGCTGGGCCCCCAAGCCTCCCGGGTACGCAGCCACTGGCTCATATATGGCTGAAAAATGTCCATAAATTGGGGGATTTAGCAGCAGCAGTAGGTATCTTTCCTTTATCACGACGAAAAGGGCCGTCATGGTGGAGTCTAAGGGGAGGGGGTTTCCCCTCTCTTTTGAGAAATTTTTATTAATGTAAGGCTGCTTAGATGCAAAATGGTGCTATCTTTGTGACATTTTTGAGCTGTTCACATCAGGGGTGGTGGAACAGAAAAAAATATTGGGGGGTGGGGCTGAATGCCAGGAAGATTATCAAAGCGGAGCGCCACCATCGTTGGCGAGGAGCGTACCGTAAAAAAATTGGCTTTACAAACCCTCCAGATGGCCGGAAGCGGCACTTCCCGAGTGTTTTAAGCTGCATGTACCCAGCTTTGAAATATGGATCTCATGTCTGCAGTTTCTCAATTAATGGTTTCCCCCTCCCCTTTGAGAAATTTTTGTTAATTTAAGGTTGCCTAGATGCAAAATGGCTGTATGTTTGGGATATTTTTTGAGCTGCTCAAATATGACTGGGAAATGTCGATAATTTATAGTGAATTCTAATTTCTGGTTAGGTGAAAGAAGAGAGTAAGTTGTCTTAGAGAAAAATACGTCGTTAACAAACCTCCTAAATCCTGAAGACCCCCCCCCCTTTTTTTTTGGCTTCTTACTGTCTTTTATTTGAACAATTTGTTTCGCTAAAATTCGTGCGTGGAGTCAACAGAATCATTCTTGGACTATTACGAAGATTTTCCTTTCTTTCATTGTGCATTATAAAAGGGTATCTTAGGCTGGCAGATACCTGAAAGTTCTTGATCAATTATATAAAATTGGGCAAAGACGTAATGCTTCTTACCTGTCATCCAAATAATAATATAGAGTATGACGCCAAGCACTTAACATCTATCAGATTTTTACTACTTGTGAACGAAAACTTTTTTGACGAATGGCTTACAGTCTGATTGGTATAGCAAAAGGAATGAAGTACTAAAAAGCACATTTCAGAATGCCTTTTGGTCGTAAGTGTATTAACAATCACCGTGTACTCGGATAACGGCTGCGCAGGAAGCGCTCGGCATTTTTTTTTTTTTTTGAAAAATGTGTAGCGTCAAATACGTACTTTTAACCTTCCATAGTATGCTACAAATTAGATTGAAAGCTCCCATGTTGATGCGAGGCCCAACAGATGTTTTGAGGTATATCTCTGATTTTCGGAAAGTGTTGTGATCGGAATAGTTCCATGTATAATTATCTTAATAATGGTAATGAGACGAAGCGCAAACAGTGACGCATGCACGCGAAGGGCGCCGAAATTTTTCATTAACTAAGATGACAAAGGGCAGTTTTAATTCGATTTTACTTGAAAAAAATAATGTTTGGTATTATTCTAACTTGATCCAGTTGGAAAATAGTTACAAAGTTGACATAGGCTCAGTCGGAAAAATATGCTAGACTGAGGAATCAGAAATTCCAACTGGTATTTCAGATTTTCCGACTGCCGTCGTTCTGATTAACTTGGGGAGGGGGGTGAGACCACCCCGGTCGCGACGGCCCTGCATACTGTACGTAAAGTGTGTAAGAAGTGTTTTGAAAGCTCACCTAAGGAAGTTGTCATCCTGATAGCACGAAACTTGCCCAAATTACCCCCATACACATGGGCGCGATCCGTCTTTGAAAGTGGGGTGGGGTACTTGGGGGGTATAGTCAGTGGCACTATCTACGCGGAGCGCAACCATCAGTTGGCGCGAAGATGACAAAGAAAATGTTGGCCAAAAATACTCCCGAGGTCACCGGAACTGGTCCTTTACAGGCTGTGCAACGTGAGTACTATGATAACTGTCAGAAGGTTTTCTTTTTCTTATTTTTTTGTTATCTTTCAATTTTTCTGTTCTTTTAAGTTTTCTTAATAACTACAGGGCCGTCAGCCTGGGCGAAATCTTTAGGTAGCAGTTCATGGCACTGCCTATGCGGAACACAAAGTGGCGTGCCTACAGATAGGTGAAGCCCTGGTGGATCCGTCCTTTTTCACCTGTGCATGAGTACCCAGGGTCGTCGACACCGGGGGCTGGGGGCTGCATCCCCCAATAATTTTGCCATGCATAGTTGGTATAACGAGTACCATACCACAGCCAAAATATCACTAAATAATGATTATTTCTATGCATGTAATTAATTGCAAGATTTGCATCTAATAAAGCACCTTACCTAACTAAACAAGAATTTTTCAAGGAAAGGAATTGTTACCCCTCCAAGTAGTCACCCCAGCTTTCCCAATTACAGTCAACCAAAAGTAAAAGAATTCACTGAATCGTGAAAGTTTCCTAACATATGGTCAGTTCGAGGAATTTGTCAAAGGTAGCACCATTTTGCATCTAAGCCATCTTAAATTTTAAAAATTTCTCAAGAAAACACAATTTTTACCGACCTTCTGGCCAGATGTATCTAGGGTGGACTTAAAGCACCATCTTCTATAGTGCCCCTAAATCGCCAAACTCAGGTGGGGCCACTGGAAAAAAGTAATCCTCATATGCGACTTCCGGGGTTTTGGTGGCCTTGAAATCATAGTTTGGACAGTAAAAATTTTCAGCATTCTAGTATTTTTTTCTCAAGTACGCCAACTTTCATTTACGATTTAAAAATCTCAGGGGGAGGGCAGTTGCCCCCATTAGGCTACATCCCTGTACTAATTTAAGTAAATTAACTTTTGACATGATTTCCGAATCTGCCTGGTTGATTTCATGGGGGATATAGTGTACAGTATCCCCCAGGATCGCCACCAATGCCCATACATAGAATAATAAAATCATCCAACATGGAGCGAATTGGTTCGGTTTTCGAAGAGTTACTAGAGTTTGGCTGTTTGAGTGAAGACTGTAACACTAACGCTATGAGGAATCATCTCGTTTAATAAGCCTGTGAGCTACAATTGGAAAAAAGCCGTGGCCGGCCCTACTTAAACCAATTGGTAACAAACTGAGCCGTAAGACCTCATCTAACTAACTAACTACACCCTGCACACGTTTTCATTTTGGGCATGCGCACTTGTAATTATCAACTGGCTTATTATAAATAGCGAAGGATAACTGTAAACACTGCAACCCTGCATACAAGTTTTTGTTTTCCATAATAATGTAAACACTGTTCCTACGCAAGGTTACATCTATGATCCGAGGCATGCGATTAACTGCAGCTGTAAAGGTTAACAGGCTATTTAAAGGGAGAAGGCAGTCGCCCCAAGTGTATTTTGAAAAATTTGCTAAATCTTACAGATCTCCTCTTATTTCTCTCACAAGTATTTTTTGTAATGTATCCTGATAAAATCATTGAATATTGAGGATAAACCAAGGAGTTATTATGCATACATTTAAGAAATAAGTGACAAAAATATTGTCACATGATTGATGTGAGCCATTCCTGAACTAGTGTACCGGGGTACACT
>WURT03115575.1:0-52356 GCA_009936505.3 Holothuria glaberrima
TATATATATAAATGAAAGAATGACGATAATAAATTCTGGCGAAGGGGCTCAACCTGTACCCATAATTTCACGCTAATGGTTTTCGAGTCTCTGCAGCGTCCGTGTCACTAAGAGGGTAAGGGTTAAAAACGGACGCGGATACTGCGAAGACTCAAATATCATTATTCATGTGGACCTCCCGATGAGAGCACTAAGCGTGAAACTGTGAGAAGAGTTTAACAGTTTACGACAGAATTGACCATGGTTTTTCATGTCTTTTATTTGCAACTTCGAGCACTAGAACTTTGTTTACTCCCGTTGTTTGGACTTTAAAGTCAAAGGAATTTCTTCAGGCAACGTAATAGGATACAATCATAGTACAATCACACAATTATGGTATCTTAGTATATTAACCGAAGAAGACGCTTTGCAGTCCGAAAATCTGAATATGTATGTGATAGTAACTTGAGGCCAATAGAGATGAAACAAGGTGATTAGTTTGGTTTCGGTACTTTTCTTACATTAAAAGGCCATCGTGCGATTTAAAGCCCCCCTGATAGTTTGGGTCTATCTCTGTTTGGAAGAGTTGAATGCACCAGTAGTTTTCGTAAACTGGGAGGATGGCGATATACAACTTTGGGGGAACCATGTCTTCTTTGCGCTTAGTTGCAGTACCTGCAAGATATGGAAATGTTTTCCACAAGAACATCCCTTAAAAGCCTGAAAGCTGGTGATGGGTATATAACTGAATATGTATATTTGTTTTTCGACACTCTACCTTCAATGCGAATTAAACAGCACATAGAACACACAACGTCACTTTACAGAACAAGGGAGTCCCGAACTATATATGAGACAGGGACGGACTTTCTTGAACTCCTGTCATCATTCAAACCACTTCAAGCTGACCAAGTGTAAACTATCCCTTTTTTCCTACCCGAGGTAGTACTTCCAAGATTCAACAGGCAAACATAAGACAAGTATTTGGATGGTGCTTGAAAAGGAAAAAAGGATAGTTTTACACTATGGAAGTACTATATTCCCACTTAGGTTACTCACGGTTCTTAAATTTGTCTTCTCAGAGCTGTGATCAAACATGGAAGTACTACCTCGGATCAAGTGTAAATTGCAGAAATGGATAAGTCTGTGTAATAAACCTTGCGTAAAATTTAAATCCTATAGGACTGGTGTTCTCGGAAAAGGGAAGATGTCTTTAGCTGCTTCGGTGGTAAGGCTATGTGCATGCACAGCGGTATGCTCCCTGTCGTCAAGGGATGCAATGGATAAAAATGACCAAAAGAAAGCACCCGGACAGCATGCTTACCCTGACTATGCGGTGGCGTGACACTCAATTCATTTATCAGTTCAAAGGGAACGAATCGAGCATTGAACGTCTTTAGTTAAAAAATACTTGTTATTGTAAAACTTCTGTTTTCTATAATATTTTTGTGCCCTTTCACTTCATTCTGAAACACACTGAAGTAGCTGTCACGTTTTAAAAAGTACTGATATAGAGTGTAAAAGAATAAAGTCTTATAAAATGCAACAAAGATTTCTTCTCCGCAGGATGGTGCTTTCTAAAAAAAAAAAAAGAAAAAAAAAAAAAGAAAAAAAAAAAACCTTAATTAAATCACTATCTGAACATGTGTGCGGCACCCATACACTTTGACTAGATTTGATTCAGATTTGATCAGAATTGCTCCATTTTTTAACCGGATCTAGTCAAGTTTTTGTCAGGTTCCTGTTCGGTGCTCCTCTGATCAGGTCTTTTTGGAGTGTAAGCTCTTTCATGTCCTGAATCGTTCACAAGCAATGTTTCCATTATTCTGACATTACACATACGGTCAGTACGGTTAGAGAAATGTGAATATAAAATATAGACCCAACTTTCCTACGTCACGTTTCTAACGGAGAAGATTAAATCCACCACTTAAAGAGAATAAGGGAGGCGACGATGTATAGGTGTGCTTAAAGTTACCAATCGTTCAGTTAGTCAGTGATGTAACTGATGAGCATACAAAAACCGTGAATACCCGCTACCTCACAAAACAAGTTACCTCTTTACGTGTGCCTTTAAAATGGCGGCGTCATCGAAACTTGACGTTACATGAAATTAGTCTTTTACTAAATCGTATTTTGTGTATCTCGGTGACATTTCCATTAGGTTGTAAGAATGTGTGCATATATTATGTATATTTCAAAGTTACGTCTTTGTAGTTTGATTTTGCTGGGTAAATCACAAATATTGGTAGAACTACTACAGGCAATTGCATACAAATTAAATAAAATCTTTAACAAAAATGAGTTTTTTCTTGTAGAATATGAATACAATTACTTATAACAATGAATTATTTTTTTTGTAAAACTTGTATGTATTTGTATATTTATTAGTTACTTTATTGTACTAGCCAATGTACCACTTGCGCTCTAAATGTGTGCATATGAGATAAACATTCAGGGAGTAGTGAGGCGGCAGTGCATGCTATGCATTGTATAGCTTTAACACTTGAGCATCTGAAAGGAAGTTAAAGACAATTCAATTTTATTAATTCACAAAAGATGAAACTCGATGAAACTCAATGAACACCTTTGCTGAGCCATAAAATGAATGATATGGACCTTTTGAGAATATATTGGAATACCAACCCCGTTACAGATACATTAGCACAGGAATGATAAACTGTATGTATCATGTAAACATGTAAAGTACAGACTCGCAAGTCTAGCGAGATGCATCAGATTGTCTCCAAACGACTGTTTCAGAGGCTATTAAACAGAATCTTTATATTTTACATATTTTTCTAAATTAAAAATGAAGAAATATAATTCATAAAGTATATATTTGCTTTGCAAAATGTAAACATTAGTTGCGAAAACATGTTTCATTTTTCAAAGGCATACGATAGTAAGTCAAACGTACTTCATTTTATCCAAATATACCTCTTTTTAAGCTCATGCAGATAACCAAATACACATATATTTTAAAGCACAACAATACGTTTTGTGTTACTTTTCCCCATATTTTTGGGTGTATAAGCCATTCATAAATTGATTTTCTCATATGCAATGAAATTTGTATTTCATACGTACAAAATGTAGATTAGTAGCATATTTTCTCTTCTTTCACCTGTTACTCGAAGTCAGTAATGAAGGACCTTTTTCAAGATTTTATTCTGCACTTGAACAACTTCGTGAACTTGTAAGCCCTCCCATTCACACAGAGCACTTTTTATTTGACATGCTTGCAAGGCTTTACACTTGACCTCTGCCCAACTTTCTATAGGGAATCGAGGGAAGTGGTGGCGCTCTCTTTATTTATTAACTGGGGATAGTTGTTGGGGTTATTTTAGCAACTTCATCTTGTCACATCAGTTGGTAAAGGTGGAATCCAGTGACATATAACATGAACTAGACTGATCATCCAACACTGCTACACAGACCTAGGAGGGGATGAGCATGCTCACACAACCTGCTTCCTTGTTAAAGTGGCCGTACCTTAATGATGCCTGCGGATACGACGTACCACATCTCAAAGCCCTTTTGTTTGTGTGTTCAGTGGCTGTTCGCCATATATGTAGGTTTATGGAAGCGACATCTTCTCATAAACATATTGTGGTTACACAGGATCAGGTCTCGTGGTAGGTTCCTTGTTACAGATTATCTGAAGAAGCAGTTCATAATCAGATCTGTACCACGTACTGTATATTTGCTGTCACGTTTACATAATTGTACAGCAGTCACTTAGAAAATGATGCCAATAAGACTAAAAATTTGGCAATGTCCAGACGTTTGAACGAATTAGGCAGGTAATGTACACACATAAAGATATTTTAAAATGTTATTCAACAGGTGCGACAAATACAACGTTAAAAAATTGCAATAACATAACGAAGACTTATCCCATTGCAGCTAGCTATATTTGTGATCATACTTTTGGTCCGTCAGTGAAAAGGCGATTTACTGGTCCGCATAGTGTGATGTGACATTTAATCTTTCTTCTTTCGTAGGATACGTAAGCTCCAGTGACGTTAAACAGTCATTAATTTTCGTAGTCCTAGTAAGAGTAACCCTTTCTACATTGTTGAGTACGGGCAGAAGGGAACAGACTGACGGAAAAATGTCAGCCGTCACTGTGACCAAATACGAAACATGAGACACGATTATCTAGCAAATTTTTCCTCGTACGACCATGTCACATCCGTGTTTATCATGATCGAAAACAACAGCGTAAATCACTTGAGCGGCGTTGTTAATATTATCAACCCTTACAGCATCTGATACAGAAGAAAACAAGGTAACTCAGACCTATTAATTGTTCGGCCTTAGCCTTCTTCAGTCAAATAGCATACCGTACAATTTGTACTGGCCTCACTCTCGTTGTATACAGAGACTGTTCGGGATCTTCAAGTGTATTTTGTGACAACTTCGGCAGCAGTTACATTACCCCTTTTGTAGTAGGCCTAAAGTTAGAGATATCTTTTGTAGGTCCAGGCCTATAACGCAGTGATATTGTTGCAGCCTGGACAAGTAACGGGCGCATCTGAGTGATTAAACGGCCATTGGGTGGGCTTGGCCTAATGATTAGTAGTTTGGTAAAAGCATTTTTCTCACTGGGTCTATCTTAACCGATATTGAGATCAGATATCATACTGTAGCCTTAAATTGTGCACCAGGCATAGTGTGTAAGTAACCTTGTAGTCTGATTTTTTTGAAACAAAGCAGTTCTCTTTAAGTGATCGATCTGTTTTGAAGTGATTTCTTTTATTTAGTTCAATACTTCCATGTGACATCTAGGATGAATGCCATTCAGTGAAGTGTAAATTGCCACATAATAGGCTTACCAGTCTTTTCCATACACCGTGATAACGGTTCCCGTAACTACATTTCTAGTGTCGCTTGCGGGACCAAGGTTTTCACGGACACTATTCAACTGAACTCACAGGAATCGAGGTAGTGGTGGCGCTCTGTTCATTTATTAATCAGAGCCGTATATAGAGAAAATACGGCTCTGTTAGAACCATTAGTTGGAGTTTACACAACAGCAACTTCATTCTGTTATCTCAGTTGTACGGGAGCCGAGAAGTTCATAGTTCAGAGAAAACGCCCATCGATTTCTCTGTACTACCATTCTAACAGATTATGTGAAAGGAGAAATCCTCGATCAAATGGGGGGCTGCTTCAAGTACGTTTCATTGTAGCATGAGAAAAATTGCATATCCTCAAAATAAATGGACAAGACTCAATGTTACTAGAGAACAGAGCCGTCTAGGCAAGAATAATGTATTCTTCCGTTAATAAATCAAACATGAAAATGGAGAAACATAAGTAAAAGTGTTTTGGAATTATTAACTAATGCGAGGACCACGAGACTCAAAGGCTCATTAAAATTATACCAGGTTATGAAAACAAGAGAAATACCCGGAACAGACCTAAGCTAGCCTTTTCGCTCATGTACTCGTTTTCGAGAACCATCATGCTGACAATGACATTCTAGTCCTTAAAATATTATTAAGGTTAATTGGACTAGAATAGGTCTAGCTATAGGCTATGTGCTGACCGTAGCCTGGGCAATATAGCCTAGGCCTTAACTTTTATTTTATGTAGCCCCAATCAATTATTTCAGGGGCTTATCCGGGGTTCGTTGGGACGTGCGGTCTCCTGGTTGAAAAAAAGGTAGGAAAAGAAAGAATGAAAATAAAGAAAAAGAGAAAATGTAAAACGCTGTCATCGAAGGAAAATCCTGTACCTCAACATTGAAAGCGCTAAATTGTAAATTACGTGAACTTTAACCGTTATCATAAATTTGACCTCATCCGGGAATATTTTACATGGGACTTCAAGGCTTCTCAAAGTTCAAGTTGCAAGTAGGCATGGACGGCGATCCGTAATTGAAAGTGGTGGGGGCATAGTCAGTGGCACTATCTAAGCGGAGCGCCACAATCAGTTGGGGCGGAGCGAAGAAAATTTTGGCCAAAAATTCTCCCACATCACCAGAAACGGCCCTTTCCAGGCTTTGCAACTATGACAACTATCAGAAGTATTTCCTGAAAAAATAAATAGGCCTTTTGTGAAAAGTCCAGAAAAAGGTAAAGTTTTCTTATTTTCGGATCTGCCGGGTTGATTTCATGGGGGATATAGTGAACAGTATCCCCCATCCAGTTTCATGGGAGGATAAATCCTCCATCCCCCAGGATCGCCGCCCATGGCGTTATAGGGTACAACCTTCCGGTCATTATAGTTGGCAAGTCATTCAATATTAACAGGCGTGTACCCGTGGCGTAAGAAGCCCCCCCCAAAAAAAAACAAAGAAAAAAAGAAACGAAACAAGAAATGTAACAGAAACAAAAGAAATTGTAAGAGAGGCATGGGGAAAAAAAGAAGCGAAAACATATATAAGCATGCAAACGGTACATCGTAAGCATTTACATGTACATCTATTATACTCTAACGGAATTATCGTGTAGTACTTATAATAGTGCATGGTCTGTATCAAAAATTCTTTCAACGTGAGTTAAGTGTTTATGACAGCATGAAAGGGCAGTGAGGCACTTGTTCTCATAGATTTTCGACCATTAAATTTCAAATTAAAAGAAAACTCAGTTAGTTAAGTGGTTCGCCCCATTTCGCTTCAGTCCGGCGCGCAACCAACTTCTTCTGCTACCAAAGGTGCTATATTTATAGACTTCTGTAAGGAGTATGATTCGGTATTCAGAATGTCGCCCCCTAAAAATATTCTGCATACGCGCCTGTATTTTGTAAGAAATTGTACCTTTTTAGCACAGTAAGAGTTCTGTTGTGGAAAAGGTAAGGCTACAGAATTTTAGTTTAAGGTGCACATATCTGTAGTTGGCCTCATTTTATGGGGTTAATTGGGGTTGGTCTGCACCCAGTTTAGTGAGTGTACCTTGAGTCGGTCACTGGGTACTGATGTATCACATTAACACAGTAGAGAATAACACCTTGGAAGTGACTGAGCAATGGTATCACAATGCTAAAACAAATTGCTGCCATCTAGTACCTTCATAAGTTCACTGAGGCAGAATTGTTCAGAACAAGCTACCTGCAGGGGTATGCATAACGCAGTCAAAACTGCGTTACTGATCAAGACTGTTTTGGATAGCCTTAACGTTAAGCCAGTTTGTCTTTCACATACTTCGGAAATATTCAGGTAGAATGATATTTGCAAATTAAGATGTCTGCTTAAGTGTACAACCTTTGCGGTCAGAATTCAAATTGTGACTTAAAGAGGCTAAGATAAATGCACACTCTAGTTAAAACAAAAATGTATTCTACAGTAGGCCTTTTGTTTGAAATTACCTAAAACAAGGCTCAAGAATACACAGGATTAAAAACAAAGATTTCAGAATGATGCATTAAATTTGTCCATCGCAGACTGTTAATGTTAGCATGTTGACTCTCGAAAACGAGAACATGAGTAAAGAGGCTGATCTAGGTGATATTTCGCTCGTTTCCGTTACCTGATATAATTTTATGAGTCTCTGAGTCTCGGGGTTCTCTCGTTAGTTACCAATACCAAACACATTTGCCCGTACTATTTCTCCATTTTCATGTTGATTCTGTTTACGGTAGAATAGACGGAGCCGAGTACATTATTGTCTAGAGGGCTCTGTTCTCTAGTAACATTGAGACTCATCCATTTATTTTTAGGATATGCAATACTTTTCAAGCTATAATGAAACGTTCTTGAAGTATGCCCTCTTCTGTTTTGGATTTCTCCTTTAACATAATCCGTTAGAGTGGTGTAAGGAGAAATCGATGTGCGTTTTCCCTGTAACCACGAACTTCTCGGCATCCGTATAGTTGGTTAAGATGAATGTCAGCGCTATAAGCTATGAATTAGACGGATCACCCATTTCTGCCCCATAGTAGCCGATAGCATGGTCACATAACGTTCTTGCTTGTTTAAGTGACCGGCCAGCAATGGCGCTTGCGAATTCGACGTACTCATCTGAAAGCGCGTTTATTGTGTGTTCACCATATATTGTGACCTGCGGTGCCACGGTTGCTATTGGTCAACAGAGCACACTTCCTACCAAAAAATCTAGTACGAAATCCCGCAGTAACAAGTCCAATAGTTTGTAGTTTGTACGTTTTGTTTCATATTTCCAGTTTTAAACGTGAGTACAAGAAAAAAAACTCGACATAATCTACAACAAAAGATTGGTACCATGCTCATGGAAGAAAATCCCCGACTCTTTACTTACCCCTCCTATCGGGCTTTTACTAGGAAACGTAAATTTCGTGGCAGTTGAGAAGACTCGCAAGTGGAACGGGAGCCAGATCACCTCTTTCTAATGTGTTTGAAAATCAGTGCGTCTTTTACTTCCACGTGCTTTTACATTGACGAGCTTCGTTTAGTGCAATAATTGTGTACCTTACCCTTGTAATGATCTTACAGACTGTCAAGTTAATAAATTGCTTAGTGATTGTGATGATTACCTCTTTAATGATATGTCATTTCAAAAGTACCTTGATAAAGTTGTTAATAAAAATTATGTACGTAGCCATGCATCTAGTAATTATATTATCGAAAACGATTTTCATGATGAAATGAGAGGGAAAAGTATTCATATTTCAATCTTTCACCTGAATATAAGAAGCCTACCTACTAGTCACATAAATGTTGTCGCTTTTCCAGAGGCGCTTTTCTGAATTCTATAGCAGTTTAATTTGACGTGATTCTGTTATCTGAAAATGGACATAGTGATATCACCTATTTGAGTTGCATACTGAGCGGTTAAGACGTCATTGAATTTGCCCTCACATTTTCAACATGCGGTGGCGTTGTTTTTCTACAGATAAATGCCGTTCCCTTTAACCTTTATTGAGGACTACTTCATGCTTGTGCACCACGCATTGTCAATAGCTGTTGCTACTAAATGACCATAAAGTTTAGATTACTTTGAAAAGTGAAGAGGCGGCAAACCTAAACTTGACATTCTTGAATTCCTTTGGTATAGTTTGTGAACCTCGTTAGAGATAATGCATGTACACTCTGGCAAATATCATACAAAGGTCAACTTCTTGGTTTGCTGTTAAGATGTTGTGCAAATATCAAACAGTGATCTTTGTTCGTAAATAACAAGACACAGCGGTGATTCTTACTTTTTAAAGTTCACATACTTTGTACCATATTAAGCTTGTCTTTTCAACACAGGCGTTCGTCCGATCTGATAGCATGATTGTTCAGTGTCAAGTTTTTCCAAAATAGACAAATTTCCTACGTTTTTGGAGATTTCATTTCAACCTGACTAAATGATCTTTTGTGGGGATAACTGTATCGGTAGTGCTGTATTCAAAGTAAAAGAGGTGAGTCAAACTTGTCCCACACTATTTCACTTGACGTTAGTAGGCCTTTGAGGTCTTTTCACATATTGAAAGTTATCACAGCTCAGATATGGAGAACTGGAACTATCAAACATCCTAGCAGAACACGGTGACCGTATAATATTTCAGCCTTTCTGTTTAGAGTATGATCTTATGTTTTTTTCATGTTTGAGCCTCTTTCTTGCTGAGTTGCATTACTTTTGTATAGGCCTACTGTTACCCCGTCGATATGAAAATGACGCCACTATTCGACTTGGCATTTAAGATAACCTTTCCTAACGATGCCAGTTATAATGTACGTAAGACCTAATGTATCAATAATATAGTTTCATTTAACCCCTTATCATATCGTATTGCAGGGATTGAACTGTAATACCAGCACGAGTTCTTGTAAGTATACAGAGACACACTGTTTCCCTCGTGTTTGTTTACGGAAGTCATTGTCGTTCAGAGTCATGAAGAAAACGACTTGTATGGTCACGAGGTAACTGGGTATAAAATACATGTACAGTACAGTTTGAATTTTTAACTGTAGTGTGATGTGAAACTTGGGTTAGTGCGAAGAGTATTACTGAGCGTTTTGGAGGGAGACCGTAACCGTTAACATAAGTATAGATCATGGTTCAACTACTATGGTAACCCGAGCATTATTGGTAATGGGTCAATGGAAGTAGTGATACATCATGATTGCAGCACTAGAGCGTAAAACCACAATTTTTTTAGTAATGGCCTGACATCGGTAGAAATTAGCAATTATAGGAAGTTTCCTGAGGATTCACAGAAGACACGAAGTTGGGTAAGTAACGAATGCGGCACATGTACTATAGCCTTTAGCTGTGTTTAGTGTCAACCGCACAAATTGTACCACCGTCGTAGATTTTCTTCGCTTTCCACATACTTGGTAGTTGATGTCACATCAAGATCAAGTTGCAGGACCAACGTATTGACTCCAATTAACAGCAAGTTTTTTAAAAGGATACTTATCTAACCGTTGCTAATGGCGGCTTGCATGGCATTTTGTCATTTGCAGACTTTTTAAAAAATGCAACATTTTAAAAAATGCGATATGTAATCGAAGTTATACTTTACGAGTCACGTTATTTTCTAATTTACCTATACTGTGTTCTCCAGCCTCTCCAGCCGAAAATGGTGAAAATGAATCGTATGGCCTACCGAGCAAAGTAATAAAAAGGACCCTCATTCCTTGTTTACACTGTTCGAGGACTTCGATTTTGATTGACGCAAAAATTCAGTCTTTTTCCTACTTGATCCCGTTCAGATCAGTGACAGTGAAACCCGAAGTGCGTTTATGTGGGCTCATCCTCACTTTTGTGTATTCTTTCCCCAAACATATGGGGAAATCCGCGGAAGTAGGGGTTAGATACTCTGAGGGATATATCTCATTCACCTTCGTACAACCAGGAGAGGTACTAGGGACACAAAACAAACGTTATACAAGCTTACTGAACTTAATTTTCCAGGGTAAAACGAAGTTAATTAGGACTTAAATATCTTACTTAACATTGCCGTATTTTCCGGTTCCTCGGCACGATCCATTGTAGGTAGGCCTAGTTGCTTCGTTTAAGCGTAACTTCCTGTAAGACTTGCGTAAAAAAATTGTTCCAAAGTCAGCCCAATGGAATTACCAACAGCCATCCAGCCTCCCCTGTCACCGTCTTTTACTAGTCAATCATCAAGTCGAAGTGTTAAGCTGTACGTAGTGTAGTGCACATTTAATGGTATATGAATACAGTAAATACTCTATTCTAGTGTACGTAATTTTGTATTGAACCGAAGGCATTACTCTAATATACCAAGTATTAGGGCCATTCAGCGGGTGTAAATTTGACACCCGCACAGAATTTGGGCTCTGTTAGCCCATGTCAGCTTCTTCGAAATACAACCAGTGTCTAGAGACCACACGAGTGCAGTTTAAAATGGGAAGCCTGGATCATCAGGTAACCTTGTTACCCAAATCTAATTTCAGGGACACCTATCTCACTTTTATCATATAGTGCCTAAAATTGTCGCATTCCGCTTATCTGTTACCCTTGCTTGTAAGTTTCTGACTGTCTGAGGGTGAATGAAATTTGCCTTTACTTTCTAGAGAGAGCAAAGCCTAGACCTGTGTTTGTATCTTGTCAAAGGTAACTAGCAGCGAAAACTAACTTTTGGGGGCAGATTTTGAAATTCTATCTTACAGATAGTGATAGTCACAAATAAAAACCAGTATTCAACTGTTCAATCTTTACAAATGCATAGTTTTAGGGCCATAGCTCCATCGAATGTTGAGAAAAGTACAGCCTGCATTGGCAAGATAGATTTTATAGGTTCTCTGGATTGTTTTTTAGACTGCCCTCAAATGTCATTTAATTTATTTCAGATGCAGAAGCGACTTTTGATCGAGTACCTACTTAAAACACTTAATTTTCTGACAGAGCTAGCCTATTTGACTGCACGAATGTCAACTTACTGAGGGAAACCCCCTCTTTGGCATGTTGCTTAAGATGCACGGTTAACCTTAGAGACAATAATTCCCATGAGAGTATGCCATATAATTCCATCACTCAACTAAATAAACATAACGATGAGCTGTATTAACTTATGAGGTTGTGTTTAATTTATTGCCAAGCTGTCATGCATATGTACTTCCTTGTATTCAAATTCAAGAGATCAAAACAGAGTTGCGTTATAACTTTCCCGTTCCCTGCATAAAAAGCAGAACGATGGGGTGGAGCCGTGGACCCGATTAGCTTATCACCGGCCATTACGGTATGACTGCGGAATATGAGTAGTCCTATCCAGTTTCTATGTTGGAAGGAGCATTGGTAATCAAGTTGAGCAGCTTTGGCGAGACGGCCGTTGACCCGATGGTGAAGGTGAGCCAGGTCGGTCCCGTAAATAACAAGACATGTCTAGACTAGTTGCGGTGCCATGACGTTAGCTAGCCACGATCGGGTATAGCTAGGCTAATTTCTAATGATTTTATCGATGTACGTGCAGTACATATCACCAAACAGCTGTAGTAACATACCATACCACGAGTCTGCAAACTGCAAAATGAACTAGGCTAAACCAGGGAGGTGATAATAGATGGAGATCCATCGAAAACTTTAATTTATGTTAATCCAATTTGATAGAATTCAGAGTGGATACTAAATCCTTTTATTTGGGATTATTGAAATAAAGGGCATTGAATTCCTTTGTCTAATATCTAGGCAACCTTCTACGTAGAGCGACCCCAAGATAAAGGATTATTTGAAAAGAAAAATGCCCAAATGTCTAACTAGTTGCCGACAGTCAGGTACGAAACACTGTTCTGACATTGTAAACGACTGTTTATTGCCAAGAAACCTAATTATGCTGGCAACAAACCAATGCTCATGATTTATGCAAATGGGCATAAGGATTATGAGACTAAACTTTGCTGTCGGTTTTTGACCATTTTTTGCATTCGCTCGCATGATTTTAAAGGCATACCCATATTGAGCAAGTAATGGGGAACTAGACAAGTATGATGTAAATAAGGTCGAAACGCGTCGAAAGCCTCAAATTAATTTACAGCTTATGCGACTGGCAATATTAAGGCAAGGGGCAAATTTCCCGATCTGCTCATGGAGATGTAGTATATGACGTGCCCTACTTAGACTTAGTTCTTAATACCTCTTAAGCCTTTTCAAGAATAATACAGAAAAGAGATTATTTTCGGCAACTAGTAAGGTTCAAAGAAAGAGTTTTAGATAGATCTCCATCTTATATCACGTATATCACCTCCCTAGCCAACCTGATCTTGTTTTATCATGAAGCTACTACTCGGTTGCTCCCTGGATATATAACTTTAAGGTACAATAGAATAGATGGCGCTATTTGAAAACATCCAACATTTCGGATCAAACCTCGTATAGAGCATAACTCTTCTTAAAATAGACCACCCACGCATTTTAAATGAAGAAAAGTTCCTATAATACTCCTTAAAAGTTCACGGGGTCACCAAAATTAGCAGGGTGAAAACAACACCCCATCGCTTCAACTTGGACTACACCGTATTTCGATAAAACCAACCGTCTCTGAGGAGATTAATTAACGGACCAGAATCCCAATTTTGTGTCGGTGACATTAGTTACCACCATAACTAAAAAGGTGAAAAGCACTATTTTTTGAACTCCTGTCACTTTAATATTTTTCCATTAATTTAGAATGGTTGAATAAACCATGCATCGTTTGTTATTTATGTTATGTACCTTTTGTAGCTCGTTTTTGTTTTCTTCACACACAGACGGGACTTGCAGAAGAATTCGAAAACTCCCGTTAATCTGCGTATAAACTGAGGCAGATAGGCCAAGTCAGATAAGTGGTAGTCTACTCAAGGAAATTCACGAAAGTGTCAGCTACAAACGCACAAAAATGGAGGTAAAACGTTCAAAGGGGAGTATGTCAGATCCTTTACGACACAATCTCCGTAATCATGTAGAGGGCGCAGTTGACAGAGCGAGTAGATACGCTAGTAAAACTTCTAACTTTTTAACCAGAGTCTCTAACGCATTTCAAAATTTACCCGAGAAGGGACGTCCAAAGTCTACTGAACAGCAGATCGTCCACCAAAGTAGACTAATTCTCCGAGACTACCTTCAGCATGAGGTCAAACGGGCTCGAAGTTCAAGTTCTCGTCCCCTTGTGACTGTTTCTCGTGTTACGCCCTCTGTAACAAAGGAAGATAAAAATGTAGAAGAAAAAAGTGACATTATAGGAAGTCTGTTAAAGTTGGAAGTTGCTGAACTAAGTGACGTATCGCAGAAGGTCATCCTGATTGGCAAAGAACTTGAGTTACGTTATCCAAATCTTTTCAAAGGAGTAGCTAGTAACTTACGAGTTAATTTACATTCTCCAAACCAGTTGATAACAGCGTACATGACAGTTTCATCAGAACTCTTTCGCTTTGGTAAGTTTTCACACTCAGTGGGACTGTAGATTTCCTACTTATGTGACATATGTAGCCACTTTCAGAGCACGTTCTTGATAGTGGTTCGTAACTTTCTTGAACCAGCATTGCACATAGTGTTCGTAGTTTTTCTGAACAAAAATTGTTATATGTCTTAATCATTGCTGTGATAAATGCGTAAAGTGAACGAAGAGGGAAGATAAATGCATAAGTGATTGTGGAACCTCATGGGAGGTACGCAAAAATATTTAATTACTTTATCCAATATTTTTCCCACCAAGAATTTGCCTAAATTATACGATCTGAATGGAGTCTAGCTTGAGATGGTCAAGGAAAGCCTTAGATGCCAGATCTGGGCAAAGGAGGAAACGAAAGGGAATTTATACTCACCAACAAAAAGAAATCCAAAAGTAAAACTTAGCACAGGTAAATTCTACACATGGGCTCAATGAATGTTTACTAGGCTCACGGCCAGTGAAGAACGATTAAGAGGCAAATAAAAATTTAAATTTGCAGTATTTGATGTGAGGTACTTAGTTTCAGCGACGCCTTACAGACAAATGCTGGCTCGTCAGGGCCTGGAACCTATATAATTACCCATGAAAGTACACAGTACTAACCAATGCGTATAGACATTATGCATCTGACGTCAAATAGTGAAGAAAAGCTCCCTCGTTTGGAGGTAAGCGCGTATCATTGCAAGTTACACCAACAAATGAAGACAGCTGATTTACCAACCAATCGAATACGCGACTAAGTCTACCACATGGAGTGCAAAGATCTACACTTTGCGCGCAGGGTGCTTTATTGTTTCCTCTCCAGAATGACGTCTCGTTACATCAATGAATAATGTCCATATTCAGCTGTATCTACAGAGACTGGGGTAAGGCCTGGAGAAAGCCTGGTTTTGAGAGAATGGAAGTTAGATTTCTGTCTAATGGTGATTAAATCAAAGTAGCCTTCCTACTGGAATAATTACATACAGCTCTGGTAAAATTTCTCGAAGGCTTACATGTATAGTTTTATTAAGAACCTCCTCAAGTCTTTAACCCAGTTGTAATTCCAATGACCTTATTAGGAAAAGAAATGTGTTTAATAACAAAACTGTCTTTCTTGTCCTTCTTCAGGTATCACGTGGTTGAGAATCATTGCACTCATCGTTATCACTAAATCTCTCTTCTTGGAATGCTTAACAGAAGGAAACGACCAGCACTCTTTTAATTTGGTGGATGCCTTTCAGAAGGTTGTGAGACGACGCCTTACAGACTGGATTATTATGAACGGTGGATGGGTAAGCTATTGCATGAATTATTTCATGTGAGCAGACAATGTCCCGTTTTAACTTTTGTTTGATATTTTCTTTCATTTTATTCAATTTATTTGAAAGTTACCAAGTCAAAGATCTCATTCCGTATACAAATATTCTTTCAAAGCAATTCTTTTATTTTTTAATTTTCGACCGGTAAAGTTGCACGAATCCTTATTATATTTCAAACAATCTTATGAGATTAAATTAATTTCGATTCTATTATTCGATTAAACACTCGCAGAAATTTGCTTCAGTGTTGACTGTTAAAACCTGTGTTTTAAACCAGGAGACACTCTGTGTTTGGTTCTTTAGATGATATCAGAACATTCAGGTAGCTTTCATCAAGTCTTGCTGTAAAGTTAGTAAGGCATTAGTGGCAACATTTCCACCAATCTACCCGTTTTTGATTTGTAAGTGCCAACTTTGTGTCAAGAGGGAAAGACAGCACTTTATGTTGCAAATCTCTTATATTACTATATCTGCCTGAAAATGTTTTGGTGGTTTCAGTTGTAAGTGTATACAATTAGGACCGTCGAGGGGTTTTTACAGAGGGGGCGACACGGCACTGCAAAGGGAGCACCAATAAGATTATTCTCTGTAACCAGTGGTGCCTCAAGAAGTTGGTTACGTGGGGAAACGCTGGCGGATGATTATTAAGCCTACCCCAGTTAACCCCAAGAAATCGGTATTTACTGCAAACATGAGCGCAAAGCATTCAAAATTTGCCTTGAAGCAGTTTAATATCCTGTCTGGAGGTAGTTTCCCTTCTTGCGATACAGAGGGGTAGGCTGTTTATTACAGAAGAAGGCTGTAATAATGCTTTTGTAGTTTCGCAAGCATAGTTTAAGCTTGGAGTGATTTGCTTGCAGCAGTCGGTTCATGAGCGACCATACTGGTCATAGTGGAGCCCGGAAGTAACACTGGTGGGGTCAAAAGGAAATTCCACTGAGCTCTGGGATGTTAGCAAAATGGGCTTACTAACATGGATTTTTTAGATGACCTTCAAATTAACCCAAGAACACTGCATGCTTTGTATAATATTTTTCTTTTTTTTACTGAGAACTCGCAGGAAAAGCTTGCTAAAGAATAGGCGGGAAGTCAATATGTAAAACAAATGGGAAAATGACTAGTAACTATCCTAAGAAATGTTTATCCTTGCAAATGTGTTAAATAAATGTACAGTGACAGTGCCCGGAATTGTGATGTTTTGAAAACGTTCGTGTAGATTAAACAGCTTCCAATCATATAACAATCAAGCTATGAGTCTTTTTTCAAGGTAATTGATTGCTACATGACATTACTCGATAAAGCAATGAATTATTGTGCTAATAAGTTAATAATTTTCATCACAAATAGAGCGTCAAGTGTGAGGACTGTGTTTAAAGGTGTCGAAATTTTGCATTATAATTCATTGACTATCATAAAAACTGCTTGTTGGCTAAATACTGAGAATCTTCCATTTTCTGAATCAAAGCCCTTGAAAAAAGTGCAATACTTTTGAAGAGGTGTTGCAGAAAATAGAAGTCAAGTTGAAAGTGGGTCAAGTGCATGAAAATGTCAGATATTTAAGAAAGATTTGTGAAAGAGAATCAACATACCATCTTTTAACACTCTGTACAGCACTTTGTAACCAGGGAGGTAAGCTCCTCCTGGTGTAAATGTTTTTTTTTTTTAAATTTTGGTCGAAAACCATAAACTGTTTGCTTCTCCTGTCGGCATCACTCTTCATAGGTTTGGTCGTTTATTTTCGATCCACTCGCCAAATTAGAGGGAGGGGTGGGGGTAAAAAATCTGCCTAGAGGAGCGCGGCCTACGTGTCCCCGCCTAGCTACTTTCCTACATCCAATTTTTTTATTCGTCAGATTTCTAGTACAACTGACATTCGGTAGTACACTAGTGCAATGGTCACAGCACAGGGGGCTAGTAACAGCTTACTCGCAAAGGGATTTCGCAAAGTGCTAGCTGCTCGATGGGATCTCCTACAGGGTACACAAGCTGATGGTCTTGACCATTTATGGTAAATAAATGGTAAATCCCAAACATTTATGTCCTTACTGTTGGGAAGCAATTACTTATCACAAGATACCTTTACTACTGCAACGAAGTGGTCACATGACATTCAAAGATCTATAATCAAAGTTAACTGTCCAAATCAGTCATTGCATTTGCCTTGGTCTGGAGGTCGTCCCAGAAATGCCGGTGAACTATAAAAGTTAAAACCTAGGTCAAAACGAAAGCTAAGTGGCAGAACCGTACGGCATAGATGTTTTAACGGTAATGGTAGTTGATAGTTTTAGGAAATCTGCAAGTATATGAGCTGGCCTGAATTCATACACGTAAGACATTTTAAGACGTCTGCATACTCAGTTCTTATTTCAGATGAACTTGAAAGATATTACGAGGAACTTGGAAGATCTTCATTCTTCACGAAACGAACAACATTTGTTAGAAAGTAGTACTCCCTCTTTTTCGCAATAATTTTTATTTACAGATTGATTTCTTCATGTTTACATGTGAAGGTGTTCTTGCAAATGTCCTCATACAACAGCCTATAACGATGTAACCTGTGAGATGGGTTCTCCTCAAGTACAAGAGGGCACAAGAGTTTTAAACAAATTAGGGTGATAGAATCAAGAAATATTAACGAATTACTCAACACATCTTCAACTGCTTTATTTCACAGATTGGATTGGCATTTCACGTGGAGAAGCACAGAGAGTCGAGACTTAGTGTCTGGTTTTATAGCATTCTGGGTATGTTTCTAGGTGTCAGTTGCACGTGGTTGTTACCTTGGACGTTGTGGACATATCATCACGCACATATTACGACTTCATCTCAAGGTTAATCGCAACAACTTTTCTCTAACATTTAACAGAATCACATTGTGGACAAAATCTCTCCATGGATAACTTCAATTATCATGCCACAGAGTCTAAAAAACAGAGAGATACATCGACAAGGGAGAGCTCAAAGCAGTAGCATCTTTCTGCAGAGGCACCCTGTACAAAAGGTCTAATAAAGTGTATCTAAGAATAAGTAGAGGATGTATTTAATTAAATGCAGAGAAAGTTTGTTTACAATCTCTCGTACCATGGCCAGTACCAATGAATCACCTCGACAACATGCTAATCTACAATATTCTTATGACAAAAGAGAAAAGCTTCTTGTCTTTGGAACGGAAAGTTGACAAAGTACTCGTGCATTTGTAGCAGATTAATAATTTCAAAACTAACGGTGAAAAAATAGATCTGGCTATCAATGTAAGACCTACATGAATTCTCAAATTTGCACAAAGATATCTGTCTCCATTCAACATATCACTTATTCTGTTGATCATATTTGTAAAGTTATCGATGTCAAAACTACATAGCTACAAGTACCATACACAAGCATTGATAATCATCTACGCATTAACATAAGACTCGCTACTCTTTTGTTACATGTAATGCACTTAAATAATAAAATACAAGGGTTAAAAAACTAAACTTTTGCAAGTTAACAAATTGTGCGTCCCATTTTAAATTTCGCGTAGTGCCACGATTATCCTCGTACCACTTCCCAGTTTATTTTGACTACCATTAATGTCCACACCATGTTTCGTACCGGGGGAGGAGGGGAGGAGAGGACATCCAAAGATAACGAGAACTTGTAAGTTTTTCAGAAAAGCCTGTTCTTTGTGAACTCCCACGATGATTGAGCTCGAAGTTTTCCGAGAAAAATGATACGTTGATAAAAGTTTGTGTACTGTGTAACGAGAGATATCTTAAAACATTTACAGATGTAAGATGACCACATGAACCCATCCTCCAATAAAGATAAATTTAAACAGTTTTAAGCGAAATGTGAAAATTCCAAACTAGATTTTTGCTTTGGAAATGCCTCCCTCCTCAAACAGTTTTGACGTTGCTGGATCCCATTAGCTACCAACTTATCATATATGTCTAAAATTGGTTTCCATAGGATGAAATCTACAATTTATGCCAATTGATGTACGCTAAGTTTGACAAAAATTGTATATTCCCTTGTTTGCCATGTAAACTTATCCCACAACCAGCCAAGAACGTGAGTGTTCAACTATAAATTGACGAATGGTACATACGCACCGTTACCACGCTACCATTGACTGTCTCCACAGTCAGAGCTCAACAGACATTGGAGATGAATCGTTTAAAACGGTACAAATAGATTTAAGTTGTTTCCCTGGCATGGTAAAACAGAGAGACAATCACGAGATTTGTCTATGAGTAAGCAACTTGCTCTTGCATGCTACCGAGTCAATAAAGATAAGAAATGACATGGAATGGTCAAAACTGTGAGTAGTGAAATTCGCAAATTTACAATAGCTTTACACCCTCTAATGTATCTGATATGCTTCAAATTTACACTCCATCACGACGTCTTCGCTCCAGCCTCCAGCGACAAGCATTACTCCAAGAGAATCGTTCAAAACATTCTTGGGGTGACAGATCCTTCGAGGTAGCTGCCCCTCGACTCTGGAATGAACTACCCGGCGCTCAGAATTAGATGCTGTGCTTCGCTGTCTTCGTTTAAAAAACCCTATAAAACTCATCTTATGAGAAAGGCTTTTACGTAGCTTACCTATCTGTTTCGTCTGTTAATTATTTTCCTTTTATTTTCCTTTTATTTTCCCCTCCCGCGCCTTGAGCAAGCTTTCTAGGTGGATACGTGCGTGTAAGAAATCTCAGTTATTATTATTATTGTAGTAGGCCTACCAATATAACTATTTCGATGTAATATTTGAATGTATAATCAAATTTTCTAAAGGAGCTTTTGCGACTTGGTCAGAAACAGATACAAATAAATGTAGGGGGTTATTCGTGGGAAGACATCACCCGTAAGTAGCAACAATATCCAATATCTATAATGCAATTCAGAAACTGTGAGTGCATTTAACATAAAAACGGTAACATTCTACTTCCCTTCTTTGGACTTCAAATATAAAAAAATAGATTTGGGGTTATCCGTCGCAGGTTGTTCTACTCAGGAAGTTTTCCGTTAAAGGAAGAAGTCCACTTTGCTCGGTTCAGGTGTAAAGCAGTGGTGCAAAACAGTGATCCCCCACTACTCTTAGCATTTTCGAAAAGTGGTTAAAGAGTTGGATTGGTACGTTGAACAGTTGAATGGCTGTCTTGGCAGCACGATTGGAAAAGATTTGTGCTACCCTGCTGTTTATCCTCTGAGTTCTACTCGAAAAGAGGCCAAGCTCTCCAGTGTTCATCCACCATCATTCTGGCACAGGGTCCTCGATGAGCCCAAGTGGCTTCCTGATCTTCAAACGTCAAACGTTGAGCCAAAAAGTTCTGGTATTCAATTTTCATTCAGACGAACACGAGCGGCTCCTACTATTCCAGAGGGTGTAACAAATCGGTATGAACTCAGAGCAAAAGAGAATATTAGGTTGTTTGTCGACAGGTAGCCATATATATATATATATATATGTTCATCTACAAATGCTTTCAAATCGTTTATTATCCACAACCATTACAAGCGTTGTCTGTAGCTGCCAGAGATTTTCTCAGGATACATCATCATAGAGTGATGATAATGCAGTAATAACAACACCGAGAATTGGAATGCACCATAATGTATCAAAGCTTTTGATCATCATCACTGTCAAGCTCCAATGCGTAAGGAAATAGTAATCTTACGGCCAGTCTTCAATTGTGAAATGATAGAGAAGACAACACGATCTATATAAAATAAGCTGAGCAAAAGGCGATACCCCTTCGCAAGAACCCAAATCACCCAAGAAAGATGTTATTGAAAGGGAAAAATGTCAATTGTTACGAAAATCGCCTTCTCTATTGTTCGCGTCTGTTCCACCGCTCTGTTTATCTACACTTATTTGTAGGATTTCCACAACAAACATTTAGCGCTGCATTTAAAGGATTTAATTCAAGCAAGAGCGATTTAGGTACACCAGGAAACGGCAAATTTACATTTCCTCTTTGCGGTCACGACTGGTTCGAGTGGAAAATTTTTCTGCGGATTTGAGTTTAGATGACTTACTCTCAGCCATTCTTCACGGGGACCAAACTTGATACAGAGGCACTAAAACCTACTATATGCTCTCCGGGCCTAAATATGGCGGAATTGAGTGGTCTACAACCTGGTTCTTGGCAAAAAGCCCCAAGAAATAACTTGAAAATATTTCTTACATCACAATTTTCTTTTTTGTTATATCATACACCTATTTGCGTCACGAAATAGCCACAATGTGCATCGTCACGTATTCTTTGCTACTACAAATATCTTATCAAAGGGTTTCAGGCTTTGCTCGACGTGGACCAAGACGGAAAGGGGGGGTATCAGAGGTCGGTAGGAATGTACTCCCAAAACGTCGGGTCTTTGAGGGTTTTGTTCAAGACAATTTGAAATTGTTGGAGTTTTATTGTGGGATACTAGAAAATTTGGCGGTTAATTGGGAGAATCTGTGTTCCCTAAGAGTTAAATCATGTAAACCATTGGGCTGACTGTCACCGTCAGTCATAACCTGATAACATGCTTTACCGAACACATCAAGGACCCCTCCGTAAGATGAAAAATCCCCCGAAGGAGTAGGAGTAGGCCAATCTTTCCCGAGGGGAGCACTGTCCCTCTCTCCCACCTGACGCAACCGAACCCCTGCAGCGTTTTACCCAATTTAAATGTATCTGCAAATACTTCACCCATACATTAACGATATTAAGTTTGCACCAACCATATGCTTTTATCTTCAAGAGTTTAGAAGCTTAGCTGTCTACTTCCATGAAACCCACAAGACCACCGATGTTTCTGCTCCATCATCTACCCTCTGCGTATCTTAATCAAGTGACCAATATTCACCATGCTGTCTGATCTGCAACTTGTCTTGGAAATAAGTGCACTAAGCTTGTAGCTGAATGTTTTTACCGTCATAGAATAAGCACCCTTATATGACATCACGCCATACTATGGGCATGGTGTGGGATTCTTAGAGGATTCCTTAAGAAGGGTAACATATGTTACCAAACTTTCAAAGCCGTAGTAAGCTCCTAGATACTGACATTTGCAGCTTCGCACTCCCCGCCACCCCGTCTCGGAAATTTACCTTATGTCTGATCGAGGCTCTCAGATCCAAAGTCGCCATATCTTCCCGAAGATCCTGTGCAAAACGGTGGAGATTTTACCTAAGAGGCATTTTACTTACTTCAAACAGAAACCATCAGTAGATAACAAAAAGACTATCTATGTTTTCTCCAGACCTGATGGTTTTTGTTTTGGTTGTCCATCTTGAGTCCCTTAAACCAGTTTGAAATAAAGTTGCCCGCCACAATCTAAACCATTAAATTTTCACGGTCAAACTAGTCTCATCCTCGTCTATCTTGTGATATTGCAGCTGCGCTTGAAATAATTGTAACCCGGAGTGATTTGTTGTAGGAAGATATCATACCGAAGTCTTAAAACTGATCAATTACATCGCGTTGCTGCTAATTTAGCACAGTGGCGTAGCGGGGGGGGGGGGGGGGGGGGGGGGCGTCGGGCACCTGGTGGTTTACTGGGAAAATGTCCGGATGGGGTCGAGGTCGAAACCCCATAAAACTTATGCGTTGAGCGCTACAAATGTCCCTGAAATGTGCGTCAATGGGTACATTTAGCGATGCATTTCTATCTTTTTGTGAACCTGAAAGGGAAGCTGTAGAATATAAAGATATGTATTTAATTCTAAAGAATAAAAGGAAATTTAGCAAACGTCTATTCCAAACCTTGCGAATGACACGGAGTGTAAAGACGGGGGTATTGAGAGGTTTCATGGTGTGGCCTAGACACACAGTATGACAATTTTTTCGCTCATGTGCTCATTCAATTTCTATAACAAAAGATAAGCGAGCGCAGGCCAGTGGCGTAGCTTCGGGTACCAAGAATGTAAGGACAAGGGAAAATATCGAATATACCCACAAGTATATGCAAATGAACCGACAGACAGGTAGTTCTGTTAATACCAAATCATACTGCAGTTTGACAACATACATGGGCAGTACAACAAGATAAACAACTTGAAAATATATTTGATTGATGGTGACGAATTCCGGCGCTGATCCAAAGAGGGTCCCACTTTGTAAGAACTAAGCCTGAATCTTCGAAAGCCCAAAGCGTAAAGTCCTTACGAGGAGTGAAAGGTTTCCCAGGAAAAGTTTGATGATAAACACTGTTAGATGCAATATCATGTCATCTAGCCGTTACGATAAGTACACAAAGACACGTTGTTATGGAATCATGACCATTGTGCATGCAATCTCGGAATGGACAGACCAAAAAAGATTATGTATCTGAAGCAATGGATTGAGCACCGTGTCTGGGGGTCCTCCTGCAGGCAATTTTTTTAATTAAACAATGTTGGATACTATTTTCTAGCATCTGGCAATCGAAATAAGAATACTCTAAGGCTATCATTCAAGTTGTTTGAGCATGTTGAAGACCTCTCGGCACAAAGCCAATTCCGAAGTGAAGGGGTGAATCGTTGTTAACGCCGATATCGTTTCAGCATTGACCCTTTCAAATTTGCCCCCTGAAGTCCCTCGATTTATGTAAATCAAACTAACCAAAATTTACGGTTAAGTCTCTCGTAATTGTATTGTCCAAAACCAGTTCATTCTGCACTTGCAGGCGTCACGGTGAAGAGCATATTTTTTGTGCCTATGTGAGTTAAACCAGGGAGTTGTTAGGATGGAGATACAACGCACAAAATTGTCAGACAATATGTACTTGAAAGAGGTTTAATTGTTTTCAGGCACCACTATTTGATTGACAGGTCTCTTTGTTCTTATTGTTAAGTCTATGCAGACTAAACTCTTTTAATGCTGATCCCTCCTTTCTTTTCCAAGTAATCCCAATACATGCTTTGAAGTGGGGTGTGTTTCGCCGATGTCAAAGCTTTAAATGGAATTTTCAGTAAAGCGACTGGTATTAAACGTTAAATTACCTTAATTCAATTGTGCCCCACGATTTTAATACGTCATCTGTTGGAAACATTGTTCAAGTCTATACCTTTTTCTCAACTTTTAGTAAATTTGCCTACCATTAAGAAACATTTTTTGAAAAAGTAGTTAAAAAGGAATTCTTTACTGACTTCAGATGAAGTGATGTTAAGTGTGACGAATAACGACGAAAGGTTAAAACTTTATATATTTGCATGACGGCTGGGAACGAAAAGCTAACGAGTACAACATGAGGAGTGTGTTTTCTCATTATCATTTTGACGATGATCATTGATCTTAGTTATTCTAGGCATTGAGATGAGAATTTTGAAGAGAAGAGCAAGATTACCGTCGGAAACGAACCTTGCTTCAAAGAGTCTAAAGAATGTTGCATCTCCATCCTAACAGCTCCCTGGTTAAACATATTATTGTTATATGTCCAGTTTGTTTGGTCTTGGTTTCAGTAAGAAGCGTTCTTTCCTCAAGTAAGTAACTTGCCAAATTTCCGTCATAGCTCCTATATTTTTCTTTTGTAATATCCCTATGGAAGTATTTTCGTATCATTAACCACGGACCAATGTTGCTGACGTGAGATTGCGATAATTGTTTTTTTTTTACTCTTGAACTTACCTTGTGTCGTACTCACGATATGACCACGTGACGAAAAACAAAATACTCAAGGGTCTATGAATGATTATGGACAAATCTTAATTGTGTGAGCCGCACTTTTGATACTTGACTTGCCTGTGTAGGTTGACTTGTCTTTGGAAACAAAAGTTTCATCTTCCTTGGCCTAGCATTTTCTCTAAAATGTATGTTTTTGTCATAATTTTGTAGCTTGTGTATTGTATTGTATTTCAAGATGCATGCAGGGAGCCGCCAGAAAAAAAAACGCAGATGGAAATACAACTAAAATACTTCTAATTGTTTCACAGTACCTATTCTTCCTTTTTGCAGAATTCATTAAAGAAGGTTGTTTGAACCAACGCAAGCTGAAAACGGTACACCATCCAATGGAATGTTTCTATACTTTGTCGATCAAAATTACTTTTCATTTCGTAGAACTTAAGAGCTATGTTCTGGTCATAATATTGATCTGTCAACCAGGTGGGTTATTTTCTGTATTGCTTGTAAGATGGCATAAAAGCATACCAAAGAAATTATACGCTACGCAGAATGTTTCGCTCTATTAAAAAAAATAGTTACTTTCTGTTTCCGATCCGATCATATTAATGCGTCAAAACAGCCATTCGTTGTTCCTGAAATTTGTTATGTGTGAATGGGAATTTTTGTGAGAGAAAGGTGTTTATTTAGTTTGATCATATTACAGTATTGCTAAGAAAACCCTTCTTTGTAATATTTCCAGCAATAAAAGTTCTGATTTCTTTTAGTAAAATTCCTCCACTAACAACACTTGAAAATTAGTGATCCGTATAATGGCGTTCGGAGCAATATCACATGCATCGTGGTTGTATAGTATAGTAACTGGAAGTGTACCCCATATGGAGCTTACACTTGTGGCTTGAGCCAAAATACCCGACTTGTTTGTTATTGTAGACCACATGCATGTAGTTGCTGTCTAAAATGATACATGCAGAATTTCATCCAAACTCAGAAGCAGATTCTTCTTGAGTTGCTTATTTGAGATACAGTGACTTTGCATTGCTAGATTTGAGATAAAGATCAAAGGTGGGAAATAATGTCTAGAGTTTCTGAAGCAACACTGATAAAGAAGTCATATTTAGAACACATTGCAAGTGGCGAGTATTTCAAGACTATGAGAGAGGTACACAATTTGCTAAATTTGATGCAGGAGGGTAATAGCATCTTGCTGCTTGATCCAAAAAAACCAAACACTAATTTTTTGATCTACGATGCGTCAATGCATCCCAGTGGTTGTTCAACAAATCGTTGAAGAGCCCCGTCAACCATGCTTCAATCAATGTGAAATCATGAGTACAATGTTAGGTCTTTATTAATTGGCTACTTGAGGATATCCACATATTAATTGATGATTTATACTCAAATCTATTTTTGTGAACAAGTAACATACAAGATTCACCAGTCCCAAACATAAGAAACTTAATAAACAACCCTCTTAAATCAAACATATTTGACTTAAAAGTGTCAAATTGGCCTCTTGTTTGTCCATTACGAAGCACGGTAAGCATTACTTTGCTTACATTCAGGTTTTTTTTTTTTTTTTTTGAAGATAATTTAGCTCTCATTGAAGCGATCAAGATATATGTTAACATTACAAAGCACAAGTATTTTTGTGCCCCGACTTGATTTTATCGTACAGTAAGGTTCCTTCATACGTTAATATTGTTTTGCGAAAGGGACACCGGCCACATGTGATCACATTTCATACAGGCTTGATGCCATTCTCTTTTCTATATGGATAACACACATACCCCTTCTCTCAAGAGAGATCCTTAATGTAGTGATTTCGCATGACATATTATGAGGGCTTAGATTAGTTCAGAAATTTTTAAAACTAAAAGTTTTACATGTAATGTCTCAAATTGGCTAATATTTATATGAATTACAAACTTGCTTCATTATGATGTGTACATTGTAAATCTAACCTCTATAAGAAACATGACCCAAGAGTGTTAGAAAGCTTAAATGACTGCTTGAAAAATAAATCGTTAGCAACGTACTAATTTAACTCTTCCAAGTGAGTGCGTCTAAACATAAAAGTTCTTTAGTTTATAAATAATTCAAGGGTCTAATCTTAAGATATCTTCAGGCACGTGTGATTCTCTGCCAAAGTAAAGCCTCTGCACAAAGGTATAACAGCAGTCTACAGTCTTTCCTTTTGACGATATACTGATATTTTAACACATCTGTATAAAATGTGGAGTTTTTGTACCAATGTCGTGTACTGTGCAGTGACATATCTCGTACGTCCTGAATACTAAAGTATGTGCTTCCCATTTTCGCATTTGGTTGAATGAGAGCAATTTTAAAAGGAAATTTAATAGCCAAAAGAAACCGTTTTATAATGTTAACTTGGTCACTGCCTTTATTTTGAAGCTTCGGTCAATGCATTTTGTCCAAACAATCAGACGGCAAATATTGGTGAGCAGGCATGTATAACCTGCAAATTCCCAGATGACTTTCATGCTGTTTGGTGGTATGACGACGCTTCTGCAGCTTCTCCTGTGATTACATACATCCGACAACTAAAGCAAAGACGTGGTCCTGGTTTTAACGATGGTAGTTACAATGTTTTAGAGGATGGATCACTTTGTATACAGAATGTGTCCATCTATCATGAAAGGACATTCTATGGGATTGTTTATACGGATCCAAATTCCCACCAGAATTTCCACGTGTCACTTGTAGTAATTGGTAAGTTTTTAAAAGAAATATATATATATATATATATTAATCTACGACGATGCAAAGTGTTGAACATATTAGAAGGGTATGCTTTTGTATCAATACTTTGATATGATATCATAAACTAAGCAGTACTTCCATAGTTGGACTAAACGTCGGCGACTTTTATATCTCAATTGTCACTCGCGCTCTTTGACTGCGAGCCAGGGTAGTTTGTAACGTCAGCAGTGACTCAAGAAGTTTCGCACTGCTATGTGCATTGGGCCAATTATCAAATAATCATGACAAAATATATGGTATCTTTTGCCTATCTGTGTGCTTGTCTGCCGGTCTTCCAAATTATGGACCATTGCTGCTCCAGAGATATGGATAAAATTTAAAATTTGCTGCATTTCGCGTGTAGAGGAGAAAGAATTAGAGGAAGGATCGAAACATAAAAGCATGTAAAGTAATTACATCCTACTATTAACCTCATTATTGATTCCTTGTCGAAGACAGACGAAATCCGTGCGGTAATGTCTTGTGTAGCTGTGTATGTGTGTGCAAATGACAAATTGCTTTAAAATGCGGAGTCTGATAGTTGAGCAGTCTCTTACATGTCATGTAGATATATAGCCTTAGTAAATGATCTGTTTTTTTGGCGGGACTCAAAGATCATTTGAGGTCATCAGGGATCAAGCTGTGAAAACTTTCTAAACATGATATTAAAGAAGAGATTGTTCAATGAATCTCATACCAAGCATGTGAAAGCCCAATATTAAGAAAAGAATCCTATCGAGTTCGTTGTAGGACAAAGGTCGGTTCGGGTAACAAGAGATCAAGCGGTGTTACAATAGATATCTCTTCCTAAACAAAATAACTCAAGATTGGAAACCGTTATATTCCTTATACCTGTTCCTATTTGAATGCCCTACATCGAGTGCATGATCCTTATTGTTTATAGTGGAAGTCAGAAGCCATTCGACATTACCGGATGTCAAACCGCGGAAAATCTTGTGAACAAGATATGTCGAGAAGTGCAATATTTATGATTCTCATACATCGCAAGTGGGTGGCTTTCACATTCAGTATATGATATGGATAAGTTTTGGTTTATGTCAAATACCATTTGAGGTCACTGGAGATTCAAATGCAAAAAACCTTAAAACCTTCTTAACATAGTTTGTCAAGAAAAGAAACTTGCGTGAATCTTATACTGTGCATTTGGGTAAAAATTGTGATTAAGTGTAAAATTATTAAAAACTCAAGACAAACACCTTGAGCACAGCTTGAGGAGTTAGTACCTAGCTTTGGACACAAACGTTTATCATTTACTTGACACTGAACGCAATTTTAAGATTTTTAAGATCATTTGGGCATTCAGAAATTAAAGGTCAGGGTTCTTCTAGTGACAAATTATTTAAGCACACTTACCGCCACTTATAAGCAAGTTCCTTTTCTCAGCTCACAACTTTCAGTAATCCATTTGAGAACTTGAACAAAAATAAGACCGATAAGATTTTCCTGGGACTCTTCCCAAGAAGTTGATGATCCCTGGACACTAACCCCTTATAAAAACTGCCAATTGCTGGAAATGTGTAAAACTTTTCATATGTGTGAGTAGCGTAAGAAAAGGTACAACTTGATAGTTTTGAATAATAGTATCATGGATTGTAGTCTCATCGGTTACGTATGGTACAATTTTAGAAATCTTTTTGTCAGCCTGACCAGATGGACAAGTAGAAAATACAATAGCCAGTGAATTTCAATGGTTGCTTGCCCAACTTGAAAAGTGAATAAGACAGTGCCGTAAGTGTACAGCTGGGTCATCATTGGAGTTTTTAGATTAAGACTTCCTTTCACTGTGCAATGACTTTGTCAGGTATTGATTGCGAGAAGTTACGGGTTACAAAGGTAAACCAAAGTTTTGCGTCCTTGCGTCAAAATTTATGTTTCATCAGTTGAGTCTAGAAAGAAGAAGAAAGGTTAGGTTTAAATCACTGTAAATAGTGGACTTACTACAAAACAAAGCAACTTCACCAACAGCAATAACCATTATGTACTATCAATGAACTGTCAATACTTGATATCAAACTAGGGCAGTCAAAACTGTGGTTTCTCCTGAACAAATTTAGAGAATATTTTCCAGTTGTTATTCTCCAAGCTTCAATAATGCCGTCATTGCTTTCCTTTTCATAGCTTCTCCGGTTGATGACTTGCCAAACTTTCCATATCCCAATTGCCATCAAGAGTGCTACCATAGTGCACTGCAAGGAGAGATTCTCAGCTGCTCTTTCAATGCCACAAGACCACCAGTGCAGCTTGCATGGCTTAAAAAATTTGGTGATGGATATGAGCATCTTAAAATACATCAATTCAACAGTACTGAAAATAGTAATGGCACTTTTAACTCTTTAGCTACTGTAAATTTACTCAAAGACAGTAGTATTTTCGTTCATTTTCTCGTGTGTAAGGCAACCTGGCTGTTATCAGATTGGAAGAGAGAGAGCAAAGTACTTGTAGACTTTTCAAGCAACATATCTTTTTCTGATGTTACCCGCAAGGTTCAGCATTTGGAGATAAACAGATATGCTGACATACAATGTGGACAATCACCTAGTGATTATGTGGTCTGGAAAAGGATCCTTCCTAATAGCGGATCTGAACTAATTGGTTTTTATTCACGCGAAATGACAGACACAAGAAGTTACATTCCAGATGTTGAAATATCTGCTGAAGGGAGTCTGATATTTGCAACACCAAGAGTTCAACATGAAGGGAGCTATGGGTGTATATCGGGAGATGGACAAGAGGAACAAATTCAGATGATACCCTTGAAAATACTGAGTAAGAATTTTTGTTTGCATCATGTAGTTGAAAAATGAGTGCACAATAGGCCTGCCCAATTGTAGTATTATTTCCAATAAGTCAAGTAAAGGTATATTAATTTATGCAGGGCAAATGAATGATATTATTCATGAAATAAGGTTGCATCTTGTAATACAGTACTTATGGTACCAATAAGTTTCAACTTAGCTACAGATGTACTGTCATTTTTTGACCATTGGTGACACTATTATTTGCCTGACGAAAGTTTGGTGTATGTAAAAGTTAAACACAAGGAGCTTTCAAAATATTAGCATAAAGTTTTAACTTTTAGTTATAACCTTTTTCGTTTATTTCCAGTCCCACCATCCCCACCTTACATCCAGATTATAGGGTGCAATGATGATTCGTACAGTTGTGTCATCAGAGAGGATAGTACCAAGAAACTAACATGTGCTGTGTATGGAGCTCGTCCCAATGTCACCCTTAAATGGATTGCAGAATATGAAGATAAGATTTCTTTTTTTAATCACAAGCTGGTCTTCAAAGAAAGGGGTGAAACTTCGGACACCATCCTATCAGTTGAATACAATGTCTCTCAGGATGTCTTGTGTGGAGAAGAGATACTCATTAAGTGTCACCTTAATGGACCACTTTCCAACATTATGAAAGCAGAGTCCACAACCTTAGTCATTCCAGGTATTGAAAGTAATTTAGTTAATTTGTTTGGAATTCCACAAAATTAACTGTACTCCTTTTGGTTTCCTAAAAAGAAATACCTATGTAGTCTCATAATTCTGACCTGGCAAAAAACTGCAAAGGTTAATGCATTTCACTGTTGACTTTGATTCCGAGTGCCGCACCTCTCCATGCCCCTTTCTGCACAATACATGATGCCACTTTCTGACACTTCTGTCACTAGTCTATTTAACAGGGTTTGGCAGCTTCTGCCATATGGGTTTGCTGCCAATAGTTCTTTATGAGCAACAGACTGAGTGAAGGCTTTGTTTGCTTGTCATGTTACGGTTCATACATCACTATCCATTCGTATCATGCTGTGTGGTTCTGCATTTCGAGTAACATTTCATCTCTACTAATGATTACACAATATATACATCAAGTATGGCTGTTTAATAGGGATGCAGTAGATATAGGAGCTGTCAGCTGAGAAGGAGGGTGGTTTTAGAAGATGTTCTTAATACTCTAATGTTGCCGATTTGGAGACAAAATGTCCGTGGCAATGAAGTTTTCATTTGTGCCATCCTTTGGTAATGAGTTGTCACTTCCTATCAATCCTGTGGTTAAAAATAAAGTGGGCTCATCTCATTTTTAAAGGTTTCTTGGAATGTTCTACAACTTTTTAGATTTACTGGTGGCGTACAAAATACACGTTGGTGATGAGCGATTTACACTCCCAGAGACCAAAATTGTTGCCAGAAGATACTTAAGAGAGCAAACAAAAAGCCTAGTGATTAAAAATCATCCTCCCTGGCTAAGCAAATGTAATAAAAGTAGCCTTTGTAACCATTGTAGATATCCACAGCCAAGTTTTTTATGTGGCAGTTTCCTCCCCTAAACGTTTAAAACAGCCCACTACAAAAATAATGTGGCAACCTTTGACCCTTCTAAATGTAAAGACAGTATTAGTCTTTTTAGGCTAAAATGCAGGGAGTTCTTTTTTTGCCATAATCTTCCACAATAGTTAGTCAAAGGAGTGTGATTATGTTAGTGCTCGTACGGGGGCTCTGTAAAGGTGTTGACGGCATGAAAAGACAGTGGTATACATAACGTGAGGTCTTATCATGACTTAGTAGTTAGGCTTTCATCACACTTTCCTGAATCTTGCAAGATTATTGTAAATTAAGTGTACAACTTCATGCTCAAACACATCTATTGTGTTTTGATACAATGAGTAAACATTTATTATGTGAAGTGTAAATATTGCTTTAAGGTTGAAGACACTGTCTGGTTTCTCTTTCAGCTGCTAATACAAGTAGAAATTGTATAAGTCCACGTGATAATGAAGTGTTATCTAGTACCTCCATTCAACGGTACCAGTTAAATAATAATCCCAAGATTAATGAAACTGAGAAAGCTCCGCAAGCGGTTAAGAAAATTAAAATTATATTGTCATTATCTTTCCTGCTCACTATGACATAGTTAATTTTATTCCATCTTTCAGCATCCTGCAAGGACAATGAAGTAAAAGAAGAGCATGGACTTAATGGTGCTTCACTAGCAGTGGTGGTTCCTAGTGTCTTCTTAGGGGTTGTCATTGCTGTCTGCTTGATTATCTACTTTATTCGTCGTAAGTACAGTAGCCGCTCAACTAGTTTGTACATTTTATCCATTCTTTTCTTTAATAAATGCATTTTATAGCCAGAAGAACTGTTACAGTGGTATTCCTTATCTTCAAGTTTTCCAGACCTCTTCAATGTTTTCTTACAAGATGAAGAATATAGGAAGTAATAAATGCTGTTATGTGTTATGTATGTTCTGAGAGTTTTACCTCGGATTTCCGGAATACTTCGCACTTTTCCGTAATAACCTTTTCAATGATTACAAACTCACCACATCAAGGGGTAAGTGGGTATGTAATACATTGCAAGTATATTGTATTATTGGAGTGACATTTCAGATTTTTGTGTCACTATGGATTGCAATAGACAATATGTTATTCCATAGATCCATGGGGGGATGTAATGAAAGTGAACTGAAAGATGTGCAAAACCAAATAACAGACACAAGTCAATTATTCCTTTTATTAGGTTATCTGTCCAAATTACCAACATCAACGTCATACAATTGTGTTTCTACCAAAGACTTTCAAGGTAGGAAAAAAGAAAAATGTTAGGTAAAATTATTCTGGCATACAAAAGGGCTACTGGTTAAAAGGAACCCTTTGCTTGGCATTGGCGTCACATTGTAGTTACTGTTACTCTCAAAGTTTTTATTCATCTTCAGTTGTAATAAACATTGGAAGAGTAAGTTGTTCCAGGGTGAAAATGCTCAAATTTTTATTTCAATATGTCAAGTAAACACACTCAAAGCATTATATCGAGTCTATCATGCTACTATTCACACTTCCTATTACAACTATCACCTGTTATCCAAATCAACATCTTAATTCCATTGGAAAGTATGTAAGGATGACTATGCGCAAGTACACTGGGAAGTGGGAAGCCTTAGGGAGTAATGCGGTACGTTCGTATCAAACGATTGTCATAGGATTTTCTGAATTACACGGGGTTTCTAATATTGATGCTAGGTAAGACAATTAAGGCTAAGAGATTCACAGAGATATGTAAGTTTGTTGAATCAATTGAGCATCCTTTGAAGGGCAATACATTCAGAAAGTCGGTTCTGTTCATGACTTATTAAGCAAAGAGGCACCTTACATCACTGCTCATTGATGTGGGGTATATGTTAGTAAGAAAGAAGCCAATGATAGCACCTGAATACTATGGTTTGTGATGAGTGATGAATAGTGCTAACAAGACGATCTAGTAAGGCAATTTTCCACCGGTTAAAAACTTTCCATCTTTTGGAAATTTTTCCACTCCGTTCATTATCTTCATAAAGCAAGTTCTTCAGCAATGTCTCCATTACGTCTAATCGTATTGTGACAGGTAAGTTAACTCATTAATAATCATGCTTGTGGTGCATGTTTACTTCATGAATATTCATATGCAGATCTGGCTGATTTTAAATGTCATGTTCATTGGTAACATAACGACTCAAAAAAAAATTTTTTTTTTATTTTATTGGTCATGCAGTTGCTTTCTTAAACAAGGAAACCAGGGAAGCAGGAGTGCAAATACCTTGAGGAGTACCCACATGCATTGTTAAAGGTAGAGAAGCATGCAGAAGATGTGCAATCAGAAGATTTTTTTCATACAATTTCAATATCATGAAGGGATTGCTAATTTTAATATCTCATTTTAATGTATGTTGAAAAGTGGTACTGTTCCTGACAGTTGTATAGAACTGTCATAAATAGTCTTAGCAGAGAATAAAAGAGAACCATCACCTACCTCAGAAAGTTTCAAACACATTGCCACATGAATTGACAATAGCCATTTTAGGCATTTAGAAATATGGATACTAGTGTACACTAATTCAGGTCGTGGAGACTGCACATTTCCTTCAATGTACTTTCTCTTTCTGAGCTTCATAGAAGACTAGCCTAGGCAAAATGAGACTCTCCCTTAAAAATTGAAACAAACGTTAAAGTACCACATGAGCAAAGTATTAAGGCATACTGTATCTGAAATATTTTATAAGGTTTTATATCTTTTCTTGAATACATAGCTCATGTTCATTCATTAGAAGTAAGAAAGATGATGATACTACGTACATACCAATCTGATATTAATCAGGAAGACAACCTTTCGACTCTTTTAAACTTTTATTTTTCAAGCAATTTTTGGGTTTAAAGCAGATGCTAAGTAGCCAAGCCTTTGTGTGAACAAACCCAATTTCAACCTGAACTTTTGTTCTTCCTTTCAAACACAGATGAGGATGAAGTTTGAAGGTTTAACACAACCCGAATGAGCGATCGTTTAGTTTACTGCTTCAGATATATGTTGCAGCTCTTTGTCACCAACAATTGGATGAGAACTGTAAAATAGGAAAGGAGAATACTTGTTTGAACTTTTCCCCATTAATGGCTGATTGATAACACACTCATTTATGGTGCCTTTCTAATGACACAGTTGTTTTCCTCAGTGGTTTGGGGTGAATATGGCAGAATAATCACCTAAGTGGTTGTAAATTGGTTTGGTGTAAAATGTAAGTTATTATTTCACCAACTATGTTAAGCTTGTTTCACTGATGTAAGTTACATGAGTTGGATGCTCACTAAACAATCACAGCATACATTCCTGTAGGCTACATCTGCAATATTGCATGCATGCTCCCAACTTCCCTGGATGTATTTGTATTCTTGTAATGATCAATACTCATACACCCTCCGGTGTAATTGCGCAAGCCGCAGGGAAATCCATACATCTTGCATTCAGCTGTGCATGAGTCACACCACTACATAAATGCAGTATATAGTGCGTGAATCTGCCGTGTAGTGCTAGTTTGCTTGTTTGCTTGAGCGCAACTCCGAAGTCGGATTATTCACGTGAAGTTTTATGCAATAGGTGTATAGAACTATTAAGTATTAGGGCCTAAACCACTAACCAGATACATTTTAATTGCGGATTTTCACCATTTATCATTAAGATTTAGAGGTGTGAATATTTTGTTTACACTCTAAATTAATGCTCCAATTGACTCTCATTCTGAGGTTAAAGTTGCATCCAAATTGCTTTCCAAAATCATAAAATTATAGACTTTATATTACCATTATTGGGAAAAGGTGATGGACGGAATATTTTTATTTTAACATGAGTGGCGCTGTGAATGATGCATCGGTGTGTGGTGACTGGTTAGCATTTGGGGTAACACCGTCACTAATCTGATCTGCACAGTGCACGGAATACCATCCTTTTCCCGAAAACAAAACTGAGGCTTAAGTATGGAAGCTAGCCCACGCATTGCAGGCGTGCATATTGGCCAAAGGCTTAAATTGAAGCCCGCAACACAGTTTGCGCTTTGAGATTGCATGTTGTACAGGTACTGTGCTGTAATCCTCTTCATGAAGTTGCTAAGACAACTTCATCTCAGTGCTACATTAATTCTCCTTTTAGGTATGCATCCTCCAGTTATATATAGCTATTTGTCCATTTTGTCATATAGTCATGTAGCCAGTTGTAGCACTTTTTGAAATTGATATTTTTTACATTTTTCTTCAAATTCTATTTGGGCCAAATTGCACCAGTTGTAACTGTTTGTGAGTTGATATCTATATATATATATATACATTATCGTATCCAACCTTGCATTACACAAAACTGATTTAGGTCATGTCATGCCCACTTTAAGCGAAGACATGGAGTTTAACATTTTGCAGAAACACATGAAACCACAGAAATCAGAGTACAACATGAAAAACTATATAACATGAGAAAAAGGAAAAGATGTACGTGTAAAAAATGGAAGTAAAAGTTAAATACATTTAAATTACATAATTTAAAAAAAATATGTCACAGTAGTCAATTTAATTGTAATACAGTCCCCATAAACCCTCCGAAAATATGAACCCTCAATACTATTATGAAGTCCCTTTCTAAATTATAAAAACCTACAATGCTTTCTTGTTATCAGAGTATTACAGTGTGAACTTCACACAATGAAATCAACCTGTCACAAAACGCAATCTATGCCAACTTAAAATGGATAAAAAAAATGGTTAATTCCTCAGTTACCTTTTAAGGTTTTGTAGAAAATGAACAAATTCAAGGAAATCAGACTACAACATGGAAAACACAAACAATTGAGAAAACAGAGAAATCCACAAAAAATTGAAAAAAATCAACTACATATTTACTTCAAGTAATGTCTCATCATTTTGAAATAAATATTGTGTCATTTGAGTCAATTTAGTTGTGATCCAAGACTCCATTAATCCAACAAATGTGTAAACAATAGACACGATCTTCATGTTCTGGTGTAAATTGTTGAAAATAACAACATAAATTACAGATGATACAGTATGCATAATCGTAACTTAACAGGTGGAAAACAACTTTTGCAACTCTCAGATCTGAGGAAACCTAAGAAAACTAATTACAAATTGGAATTTGGCAAGTATACAAACTGTTAAATTCCTGCCTTAGCCTTTAAGCGCCATCAGCGGGGACCTTTAATACAGTTTGAATTCCAATGTCCTAAATGTCAGCATTAGGTTTATATACCACAATAGTTTTTCCTAAGCAATGGAAAATGTTCTTTTAGATTGGTATGATAGCATAGTATGCCTCAAATGGAAATGCAGTGCACTGTCAACTCTCTCAATTTAGTCCCATATGAGTGAACAGGCAATTCATATGAAAATCAGTCATTGAAACTACAGTACAGTTGGTATTCTGGTTTGATGTAAATATTTAAAACTTATTACTACTATTTTGAATTTTCAAAATTTTATCTGAAAAGCATAACGTCTTTCATTTGTACTATTTGAAAATATATCTGGAAGCACATGTTAGAATCCAGATGGTATCCTCTTAATATATTGTAAATGTATAAATGGAGTATGAAGTAAATGTACTAGGAAATAAACCCTATTGGACTTACCTACTATCAAATGTTGATGTGTGCAACTAGAGTGCTAAAAGTTACAATTTGCATTTTAAATAATTTCTAACACGTTAACATGTAAAAGTGTTTGAATTGCTGGAGACATGCAGTGATGCACTGAGTAAAGAACGTTTATCAGTTACTCAGTTTTTACCCATTTGCAGTCTGCAGTGTGGCTAATTTTGGAGTCACAAGTCATCGATTTCCTCTGCCATTATTTGTCATTATTTGCCAGTCCTTTGCAGTTGAGTTTTCACTTTAGGATTACCACCTTATACAATAATAATCAGTTAGTATAATAAAGGCAGATCATGATCTGCTCAAATGACCAAGTTTTGCATGAATAGTGTGTACTGTACTAGTTAGAGAAGGCACCTTGAAGTGCACTAGGCAATAAGATAAGTTATACCTTGTCATGCCAACCAATTGTGTAGAAAAAGGCATTTGAGACAATTGAAGTAAACGAAACGACAAGAAGTAGCAAATTGTCACCAGCATCCTGTGCAGTTCATACACATTCGACCAATTTTTGATTCCTTATCAAAGCCCTTACAAAAATTTGTCATAAGATTCTCATGAGAAATGTCTTGTGAGATTCTTATGAGAAATTGGGACACGATTTTCATGAGAATTAAATACTTATGACAAGATTTCCATGAGATCTTGTGACAAATGTTATGAGAAATTTCTCATATGATTCTCATATGAGAAATTTCTCATAAGATTCCTTTATGAGAAATTTCTCATGATCATTCATTTCATCAGAAATTCTGCCACCAGAACAATATTGGTAAGATGTCACAAATATATAACAACTGAGGAAACCAGTTGACAAAACAGCATTCTCTCATTGCTCGTGCAATCAGTCTGTAGAGAATGCAATATGGTGTCACCACAATTAAATGTTCTTAATTTTTAAGAAAAGTCCTATTGACTGAGTCTACCCCCAGTGCAGGCAAAATCTGCAAAATAGCTATACCAGGAGGTACCATAAGAGAACAAGAAGTCCACAGTGCAAGCTGTTGTTTTGTTGAGTGCAGTGTGTGTTAACTGTTATTCTCAGTGCATGGTGGTGTGCTTTGAGCATTGCTTTATGCAAGATTTGAAAAGACCTCTTTGTCAGTCATGCCTCAATTAACCAATCACAACAGGCGTTTTCCTGAGTCTCTAAGAGATGCAGAGATGAAGTTCAGCCGAGCATGAAAACACACAACCTCCAGTACACATGTGTTGGTGGTATGGTTGTAAACTTCAGTGTTCAATGTAGGAAGTATTGAACTACTGTGTAAATCGGTCAGTGGCTGCATTTGTTGAAGGTGTTTTTAAAACAAGTGCAAATTCAGAGGGAAAATGATGTTTACTAGCTAAGTTAGGTGCCTTCATTACATAATTAAATTTGTAATTCAAATAAAAAAGAGTACAACCTAGACATAAGTGATGTGGAAAGAAGCATCACAGTTTTCTAAATTAGAGCGAAAAAATCTAGGATTATGTAGCCCATATATGCTTGCATAGTAGGTCGGCACTACAATATTGCACAACCTGTAAGTGTCCACTCACTGCAATACATACATTCATGATTCATACAATGAACATGCTGAAAAAGTACTGTGTAATTCAAGCTCCTTAATATCTATCTAGGGCACAACTTTCAGCTCTTCAAATCAAGGTATAAAATTTCTTACTTCTCACACAAGCTTCTCACATGAATTACACATTTGTGGCATTATCCATTTGTGGCAACAGTTTTGGCTTGGCCTAGCCTATGAAATGGCAAATAGTGCTCATGGGATTCACATTTCATGCATGCACTCTCATGTAAGATTTCAAAGATACTAAAACTTGGTCTCACACAAATTTTAAAAGGTTCCCATACGTTCTCATGATTTCTCGTACAATTCTCATCAGTTCCCAAACCATTCACTTGATATCTCATAAAATTCTCATCAGATCTCATCGATTTTCACGAGATCTCACATAATCCTCATTAGATCTTATACAATTCTCACAAGATCTAACAGGATTCTCATGAGATCTCGGGCAATTCTCATGAGATCTCACGAGATCTCATACAATTCTAGTCATGAGATCTCAGAAAATTCTCATGAGAACGCATGAGAATTGTGTGAGTATTTTCTATAAGGGAGGCAGGAAAGGAATATATGCGATGGTGATGTCGTGTGTTTATGTGGGTGTGAGTACGTAACTGGTGTAAATCGAGGACATGAGCGTTTTCCCGTTTATCCCCAATTTCCAAATGCAAAATTTGCCATGAAATTGGATTCTGCGCTTTTCAAAGATGTGCCCCAGTAAGTTTGAAACATTTTGGTGTTTCCCCATTTTCCATGTTGTGAATCTACCATTAGAAAACACACCATGTGTTGGTGCATGAGTGTGTGTATGCGTGTAATACGTGTTAATCGGGGACATGAGCTTTTGTTTATCCTAGTCAAGGGTGAATACACCTGCAAGTGGGGATATCCACATTTTCACTGTTAAAAACGTCTGTTTAGGATTGACAACTGTTACATGCATGTATGTATGTGACGCTTAGCTTGTAAACACGATATCTCAAGACAGCAATAACCGACACTTTTCATATGTAGTATATGAATTCTTTATGCTCAGAGGAACAGTTCTATTGTTTTTTGTGGAGGTCAAAGGTCATTTGAGGTCACCAGAGGTCAAAACCGAAAATTTTGTAAACACGATATCTGGAGATAGCAATGATGGACACTTTTCATATTTGGTATATAGATTTGTAATGTTAAGAGGAAGAAACCTGTTGGGGTTTTGGTAGAGGTCAAAGGTCATCTAGGGTCACCAGATATCTAAAAGCAAAACTTCCCAAGAATTCTCAAGATCATCTCATGGGATCACCAGGGGTCAAAAAGCAAAATTTACCAAGAATTCACAAGATCGTCATCTGGGGTCCCAAGAGGTAAACAGGCAAAATTTCCCAAGAATTCCCATCAAAAAGCAAAATTTGCCAAAAATTCCTAAGATTGTCATCGGTGGTCATCAGAGGTCAAAAAGCAAAATTTCCCAAGAATTCCAAAGATCATCATCTGGGGTCACCAGAGATCAAAAAGCGAGAATTCCCAAGATGGGTAGCTGGGGTCTCCATCAGTGAAAGTTGACCTAAGTTCACCAGAGGAAAAAAATACAAAACCTATTATCAAAGGTGTCTGCTTACATATCATTACACAAAAGATAGGTCAAGGGTTATCTGAGAAAATCTCAACATTTTCTACGGCAAGGAATCGCAATGCCTTTTGACTTTTTGTTTACTTATTTGTAATTTAGTTTGTGTGGTCACATTAATGATTTTGTGGGCTTATGTTTATATAGTTGTAAATAATTGTACAGCTGCAGCTGAAAGTATTCTGAAATACAAATGTTTAATTTTTAATTTTAGAAACTTACATAAATTTCTTTCGGAGACACTGTCTTCATGTAACTATGACAGAGACGGCTAACAAAGTTCACTGTAATTAAGATGAATGTTTGAAAAATTTGAACAATTTTCCATTTTTTGCCATAATTTTCTACTCCTGTTTAGAATGTCAAACTTAAAAGAAGAAAAAAAAATTGTGACCAGTATCCTGTGCAACTCGTTCAAATTAGACCACTTTTGACAGATGTGTAATTGAATGTGTGGTTACATTAAAAGAAAGATCTAAGCTCAAATCATTTTTTGATATGTTCGAGTCTACTAAGTATTCTGGTGAAAATTGCATTGAAATACAATGTGTAGTTCTCAATATATTAACAGTTAAAGTGGTCACATTTTTAACACAAAGTGAACTTGAAGCGAGCACATATAACAATCACGGTCCGGGAGAATCTCCGTTTTCGGAGATGTTACTTGTCTCCGAAAATTGAGACAATGTACGTAAAATGTTTGATAAATATTGAAAGCCTCATTCTCCTAACAGTCGTTTCTTACACACACTAGAATTGTCCTGTAACACAACAGTGTGGTTAACAGAGCGAATAAACAGTTGTTTCGTCGAAAACCGTCTCAATATAAATTGTGGTGTGAATAGATTACTCACACTGGTAAGAACTAACCCTGTGTATGAGTTTAGTTGTAAGTTAATATGTGTTCTCTTTTGATAACGATTCATTCAGTAGTCACACTGCTTCACTTTAGAGTTAGTGGGGATATCTATAGTCGGTCTAGTTTTTAACGTTAACACTGGTAGCATACATAGATGCTTTGTTTAGGGTTGAGCTTCTCGCGGGCAGGATTTATACTGGTGCTTTTTCTGGCGGTATCTGCATCTGGGATTGTAAGTAATTAATTATGGTTTAAGCCGGCCTTGGCAACTTTTTTATGCAATATAGGCCTACTGCAGGGCCTTCAAACTAAGACTTACGGTGTACACTTGCTTTCACTGAGAACACGAATTATCGGTCACACGCAATAACGATCACGGTGTGTGAGGCGACTGTACTACGTCTATTAATGAGGGTCATTGAGAGATGTCAATGCTTAAAACGGTATTTTCTCAAAATGCACACGGTGGACTCCCAATAAGTTCACGGATAAATTGTAGATAAGATATTTAAGACCATAAATATGCATGTTTTTAACTGTCCTAAGCACGTTATAATTTTCAAGAAGGGTTTCAAGTGTTAAGCCTTTTGTTTTTTATTATCCAAAACAGATAGCATTGTGGGTAAATTTAAAAATCATGGCGGTAAAATTCGTTTTTGGAGACAATTGACTATCTCCGAAAACGGAGAATCTCCCGGACTGTATAATGTCATAACCTAACTTTTATGACCACGCTTTTGTTTCTCTCTGAATTTTTCAACTAATTTTCTCCTCCATAACCCCATGTTACTGGAATGTGATAATGCATGACAGGCATGGGAATCTTACAAACTTAAAGTTCCCCATGGGGAACTCCTATCCCTATAACCTAATGATCAACATACAGACTGAAAAAACAAAGGAAGCAAAGCATTTCTCATCAATGTGAGGGAGTGATATAGTCCCTGCTTGCCTCAAGCACACTTTGGGTTACAAATGTAGTAACTTCATTTGATATCTTGAGTACTACATGTCCAATTTGAATGGAAGTTTCGCCAAATAGTGTAGATTTAGTTCCTCTTTCACTTATGAAAATTATTTTTGTTTGAACCCTTCCTTTAATTAAATATTTTGAGAGCTTGTGTGCATAAGGTTGCAGATAATTACAGCAGCTTAACATTTTACTACATATTTATAATTTCTACTAAAGATTTTTGGAAGAAATTAATTTTAATTTGCCTTAAGACTGTCAATCCAGTTTTCTTGTAATTAAGGGGTGTGTGTTAAACATATTCATATTTTTAACAAACTTTTGGGGTTGCTTACTTTACAATTGTAAGAGTTATCTGATATTTTTTTTAATTACTGCGAATATTTGACATTTCCGGCCCGACTTAAACCTATTGGTTAGAAACTGAGCCAATAAACCTCATTTAACTAACTAATTAACTGATGGTGTATAAAACTCATGGAGGCTACAGTATCTTTGTTGTTGCAGGCTACTCTACTGTAGCTTAAATCTCTGTGAAAGTTCGTTAGGATTAATGTTAATTCCAGGTAGTTGCAGTTTGTTTCATAGATGGTTTCCTTACCTAGTTGGTAATCTTTGGTAGGTGTAGACATATTGCATATGTAAACATACTATAATGTATATACAAATTTTAAGAAAAAATATTTTGACCTTAAGAAAAGGTAAATAGACATATTGCATATATAAACATATTACTGTGTATATAACTATTTAAAGGGAAATATTGCGTTTGTCAGACATTTTATTGAATCTATCCTCTTTTACAAACGATCGGGTCCCCTACGATAAAAGAGAGAAGAGCACTAATAAACCCTTCTGTAACAACTGACAAATTTGTTCACCCAAACAATTTTGCATGCAAAACTACACCTTCGTCACCCTTGATTTGAAATCCACCAATGAAATCATTTTATCACGTTACGTCAGACAATAACAAATGCCTTCTACAGCATGTACAAAACGTTCGTAAAATACGAACCAACTATGTGTATTACTACACTATACCTGTACTGAAAGAGGGAGTTGCTATTTGACATGATTGAAATACAGCTAGTGTACTTGGGGGTATTGGCACCTTCCTGAAATACTATATTTTACAAAGAAATCTTTAGACTGTTATTCGAATTGTAGCTCTTAGACCTTAGCAATTTGCGTCCCTTTCGAAACGGCAGGATGTAAAAGAGACTGTTGGTGCTTCAGCAACTGCTACGATGGGTTAAGGCCCAAGTAGAAAACGAAAATTTTACGAACCTGTGATTCCACACACAAAAAAAAATTATGCAAAAGTCTTTTGCGTTCGTAAAGTCCTGTAACGATTTATAACGCACACCGTGTGAGACTTCAACCGCATGGTGAACCAGGCCAAGGAGACGGCACTACATATCCCTGTGTGATTTGCAATATCCCCCAGTCACAGTGCAATGGAGGGCGGAACGGAAATTGTGGTGGTATTTTTTGTGAGCACTGAGCATAGGGTCGTGGGAAGTACGGTAAGCAAGGTCAATACGTATTGCGTAATGACTGTAGATACTACCCGACATAACCGCGCTCCCTAAATAAAAATGCAGCAGCACGAATGTTGCCTGTGGGAGATGCTTAGCGTTCGGTTATGAGCCGGTTCGATGAGTAAATTATTGCTTCTTTATGTCCATATTTCGTGAGATTAGTGTTGATCTGCAGCAAGTTATTTGTGAACCATGTTTGGAAAGGGGGAAAAGACGCCAATGGGATTACATTGGTGTCACTTTGTGATATTTTTTCAAATGCAATATTTCCCTTTACAGGGTTCCCAGCCAACCTAGAAATCAGTAAAAACCTGGAAAATGACTTCCCTTTTTCCAGTCAGGGAAAAGTCGGGGTATTTGAGAAAAGTTCCTGAAATCAGGGAATTTTGTTTGGTCAAACTTTTTCCGTTTTTGAATGGCCACATATTGCTACGCAAAAATTTCCAAGTTAATACTGTTGTAAAACTGTTCCAGTTACTGTTGAAAAATGTTCCAATTACTTTTGACTAAAAATGTTCCAATTATTGTTGCAAAAAAAAAAATAATAAATAAAAATCAAGAAAAAGGTGAGGAAACGATGGCTATGAGGGGAGAAGGGAGGCCATCGTTTTAAAATTGCATATAAATATAATAAATATTTATGACTTAGGGCCTGCAATTTCTGTTTATTGAAGATGTTTAAAGCAAGAAATAGGTCAAAATGATGATCCTGGAATTTTCAATATCCATCAGAAAAAGTAAGGAAATTTTGTTCCCATAAAATACTGGGAACCCTGCCTTTAAGAAAATTTTCTCTTTAAGAACGTGTAAATAGACTTATTACATATATAAATAAATATATATATATATATATATATATATATATTGATACATTGCATACATAGGCATATTACTGTGTATTTAGCTATTTTTAGAAAATACTCGCTTTGGGAAAACATGTTACTACTTCCGTGGAGAAAGAGTGTAAATAGACATATTGCATATATTAACAGGAACTTTATATATTCAAGACTTTATGTATAGACCCTTTTCCAAACATTCACTACAAAGGATTAGGGGATGGACTTTTGGTCTTTTGTTGGAACAGAAGGCTTTTTATTTGTGCATGGAAAAATAAAGATTTAACTCTAAATACATAAAGTTCTCTAACTGTTTTGTACTTATCACACTACTTGTTCAACAGTGACGACTGAAGCATGATGATCACATTTCCCAAACAGGGTACCCTCTGTGTAGAGAATGAAGAGAATAGGACCTACATTTCACACCTTTCATTTGCCTGTTTTCTTTCTGCGGGACCTGTTTCCATGACAATCCCACCCCACAATTTCTTTATGCTCTAGAAGTCATGAGTGGTGCCTATGCTGTTGTATGGATGGTCTGATTGAAACTTCAAGCCTGTTAGACTGGATAAATTCAACTAAAACGATGCAATAATTTGCAAGGATCGTAGCCATTTCAACAGAATTATGAATAGCATTTATTAAATCTTTTACAGTTTGACTCGCCCATATCCAGTCAATGTTACTGAAGGCCAGGACAAGAATAGTACTGAGGAGGGGAGCAAAAATGTATTTTAGGGGCGAGATATGCTTAAATGTTTCAGAGCAATGCTAATTTCTGCATTTTAGGGGGTGATTCCACTGCCCTTCTATTACTTGACTACGGGCTTTCTTCGACGTCGGAATGCTGAGATCCGGTCAAGGTGTGAAATACCAGCACTCCTCTGAAATCTGCCTCGAAGATATTGTTCCCTCTCTTACCTTTTTTCCGGTTGTGCAGAAAATGCACTGGGACTCATATGAGCAACATCAGCATCATTCAACATGGTCTCTTCTTCCTCTTCCCCTCCCCAACAAAAATGAGGTAAGCCGCTAATTTGTTGATTTGAGGGAAAAATTCTCTTGAAACTGTGATACATACCCAAAACTTTACGTTGGTTGTTTCACATTTGCCACTTCGAAAAATTTACTGTAGCGTTCGAAATGTTTATTGATATCAAAATGTTGTGTGCTTGATATTGTGACATCACACAGATTATTTGATTAGTGTAGTTCCTATACATACAAATGGCAACTGCCAAAAATTCCAAACTGGCATATGACTTGTAGATACCTGCAACTAACTCGACTTGACTCGACCAAATGTCTGACTTGACTTGACTTGACTTGGCTTTTTCCTTGACTTGAAAATGTGCTCGACTTGACTTGACTTGAGCAATGTGACGAATGTCTTTACTTGACTTGTGACTCGACAACCGTTGACTTGACTTGACTTGTGGCACGACCTAAGGGTGACTCGTTACAACACTGGTGTTGTGACGTGTCATGAATTCATGCCTTCTGCAGGGAAGGAATTCTCATACTTTTGTCGAGCCAGGGAGCTTAGCTCTCTGGTTGAACGTTATATATATTCAAAAATTTGCTTTAGTTGTTTACAAAGGAGCCGCCTTCTGTGTTTTGAAAGAGCGTCGCTTGCAAAATCCCAGCACAATCTCACTATGACCAAATACCATGATTGACTTCCACACTAAATATGCCTCGTTTTCCTTACTCCCCAGGACCATACTACACTCATGATACACCACCAATGTAATATGCTAATGAGATGACCTATCGTGGCATCAACAAATTACTACATCGAGATGCCTTAGATTTTTATTGAAAATGGGGAGAGTTGGAGGAAAGTGCACCCACCTCTAGTTTTGGTTGAGTTACGGGATGATCACCTTCCTCCATTAATTTTTGCCCTCCGCACTCCATCTTCTTTTACTTAAAGTTGTGGTCTTTCATGTTCATTTGACATTTGAGATTATTTGTCTCCGACTGCCTGCACGGAAGTAGGGGTCTTAATTGTGCCCTCCGGCCCCCTTTCAACAAGCCTCCCCCTTTAAACTAGTTAGGGTAAATCCTGACGCGTAATAAATCCTGACGCGTGGTTACGTGTTTACATTTGGTCTTTTTAGCTTATACCTTGACGTTAGGGAGCAAAACGAAGAAGCTTTCTTCCCAACCAAGCAAAAGTAGTGAAGGGCCAATCAGGCATAAGGACGCTAATCTTATGTGAATATCCATATAGTTGCGAATTTATAGCCAATGGAAAACATGGGTGGAAGACAAACTTCTCTTGTACCAAAACAACGTATCTTTTTCGTTGAATCCAATTTGTACCGAAAAGTCAAGCACATAAAAAGAAGATAGCATTTGCTTTATACTTTTCTGAAAGCCTCAAGCCTACATCATCGAGTATAAACCACGGAGCTACTGCCTGGTACTATCTCCATGGATAAACATAGAAAATGATTAGTTTTTTATGGCGAAACTTGACGTCACTGTTCACTGCTACTCAACCTCATACGATTTCAGTTTTATTCTAGTTTTACGCTTCAAATGACTTATTGCTATAGCGCTCTTTATGAATATGTATATTTACACTCGAAGCTCCACCTTCACTGGATGTGAAAATCAGTACAAAATGCTCCCTGACGTCGAGGTATTTGTAAAAAAGACCAAATGAAAACACATTACTTTGTTGCATGGTTACCCTACATTTAAACATGCCGCAGCTACCTAGACTAACACTTTGCAAAAAATAAAAGAAAACCATTTGAGTAAGAAAAACTCAGGTACTAAGAAAAAATAATATTTTTGCTACAACCCTGTTCGTAATAGATGAATAAATATTACTGAATTTGGAAAACATACGCTATGCGAATCTTTCTCTGCTTCCCTTCCCAAAATTTAACGAATACGAAAGGTTTTTGCTTCTCTCGCTAATATATGTTTGTGCTGTTGTAAAATTGTCTTCTGTTAATATCGATTTAATCGGGGCCAGCGATAAATTTCAGGATGTGAGTAAACATAATTCGGATGGAGCTATGCTGGCCTATCCATCAACCATCAAGTCTCTTCGAGATTTACAAGGCCAAGATCGCGTTTGGCTCCCAACAGAGGAGTAATTCTGAACGATGTACAATCCCCCCATCCATCTCCCAGCGTTATTTTAGATCTATGCGTGTGAAAATATACCCGACACGAATACAAAGATATTTTGTTTTCCTTCAAAGGGGGAGCAAAGGTCAGGGGAAGGCTACTGCTTGATCTGGTGACAAGTATTTTCAGAACTCTTCCATTGGAAACCACTAAGTCAACGATGTGTTTGGAACATTTTTCCAGGCCATGAAAACATTTTAGTATCCAGGTACTACTCGACCTCTGTGATTAAAGATGTTATAAGTTGTCTGCTTTCGGACGTGCACTTGAACAATTTCGAACACCCTCAAAATCCTTACACGTTGCTGAAAGCTGTATTCGCCATACCTTGTCGACCAATCTTGTGGAGGCTTAATTTCTGACAGATTAAGTGCGCCTTTGACGAAATTTGTGTCAGCTCTATGTCTCGGTACGCTTGTACTGGAGTTGTCAGCAATAATAAATATGACTCCCTACATAAAAGGTTGGTCTGTTCGTATCGCGTACTTCAATAGTTAACAATAAACGCTCAACATCACTATCGGACTATTGCTCAGAAATGCAAGTAAATGTAATCTCATGCATGAGGCATTAGGTATTTCTTGACAAATTTTGGGACCTTGCAATGGTGAATGTTTTACTCCTTAGTGGCAACTTAAAATAAGACCTTTTCCCGACATTTTCCCGTCCAAAATAATTTAATTACTTACCGAAACCGGGAAGGGAGGGAAGATAAGATATGAAAACTTATCATCATCATATTTAGCATCCGTTATCTAAATTAGCATAACCGATAATTATTGTTAAACATCGACATACCCTGTGAACTTGACGGATCAACCCACTCTGTGCGGACAGGCAAGGTCACAATCATCACCTGCATTACGCCTCACTTAGTCCATAGGAAAGAAGCGTTCGAATTCGATGTAAACATGATCTAGACTGATCACTCAGGTTAATAATGGCATGCAGGTATGTTGCTTAAATTTTTGCGAAAAATAATAAGATGGCCGGAGTGGAGACATCAGAGAACCATGCTTGTAAACACAATATCTCAAGATAGCAATGATGGATACTTCTCACTTCTTTGTATGAAGAATAAATTAACATATACTGAGAGAAAAGGGGTACAGACTGCTTTTTGGTGAAGGTCAAAGGTCATGTGGGGTCACCAGAGGTCATAAGCCGACAACTTAAGCACCATATTTCTTGGTATAAAGCATGGATACTTTTCATACTTGGCATGGAAATGCGGTTATAGTCCGAGTATGAACCCTACTCGTTTCGATAGAGGTCGAAGGTTCTCTGAGGTCACCGGAGGTGAAAATACGGAATTCTTAAGCTGCTTGTAAACACGGTATCTGAAGATAGCAGTGATGGGCACTTCATTCTTGGTGTACAAATTTACCATCTGGAGAGGAAGAACGCTGTTGTTTTCCGTGGAAATCAGAGGTCATCAGAGGTCAAAAAACGAAAACCTTGGAAAAATATATTTCAAGACAGGGAGAATGGCCACTCCTCGTACTTGGTTTATAGATTTGTCAGTTTAGAGAGACGGGGAACCCTGTGGGTTTGCTGGAAGACGAATAGATAATGGGCGGTACCTTCAAATTGTGTCCGGCGTTTCATGACCAACGAAAAGTTAGGGCGTAATTTTTGCACCATTCCAAAGATCACATTATAACGAAAAACAGTTATTTTATTGCAAGCATAACATTACTGAGACTATAAAATTTCTTAGTTTTGTTGTTCAATTTTTGGTGGGGTTCAAAGGTCATGGGAGGTCAGTAGATGTCAAATTGTGACAACATCTTAAAAATGATATAGTCAAGAAAGAGAATTTGCGGGATATACCTCAGTGCAACAAAGCATCCCCTTTCGGCAAGGAATCATCACTAAGCCTTTTGGCTTTCTGTTTTAAAAACAAAGTTATGAAATTGAGATTGGAGGGACTACATCAGTTAAAGATGTTTTTTACATTTTCAAAATTTATGTGTTAGCAACATACCTTTCTTTTAATAACTGAGAGAATAGAACCTCAAGTTATTCAATTCAAGGAAAAATTAAGTCTCAAAACTAATCTCAGATTTTTTTTTTTGAAAGGAAAAACAAACAAATTCCGAATTTTTTAGTTTCACTCGTTTTATCAAGGGTTGAATGTGGGAGTCCGAATTTTCCAAATGTGTTACCTAGCTGGCCTTTCATAAATAAAAAATGAGGTTGTCCTTTGACGTGTTCTAAAAGCAGTTTGCACTGACAGTTGGGCCCAAGAGCTATTATTGCCAAAGATTCCGCCGGCCACATTCGCCAAGTAAATAAAAAAAAGGGAAAAAGGGAAGAGATATATTGGAGAGAATATTTAGAACAGCCTTTGGTTGGAGACTAAGCCAGATTAACACCATTGATTCAGCTTAAACAGCAAAATTGATCAATATGGCCACCATGAATTAATTGTGGCCTTGGAGGGCAGTTGTTTTACGACGGTAAACCTCCACGAATTTGGGAGAAGCCAGTGTGTAGCTTATGAATTGCAACTCCACGTTCGGGGGCTAAACAACTCAACTAGTCAGATCAAATTTGTTTTCGCGGCCATTTCATGGAAAATCGTGGATTGCACTTTAATCATGAAAACCCCACCTTACTCTGACCTGGTCGGGGATCGAAACCGAGTCCAAACCCTAAGAAATGGACATTACCAAATTAAATATGCCTACCGGGCCGTATGTAGGCTATATCATTATCTCCATGCTTTCGACCATGATTCAACACTAGTCCTCTTTCAGTGACCAACCATTAGTCTGATATCTGCCCAAAACAACTAACCATCGGAAGGACGAATTAAATTCAACTTATGTCCTGTTAATTAGTTCATTCTGAGGTAAGGTAGTTTTACAACTATGTTGCAAGCATCACGTACTTACACACTTACGCATACTTAACCATCACATATAGCATGTAGGTATACGCACACACGTTTGTGTACTACACGTAGACTATCATGCAGTGAAGTGTACGTAAAATTTACGTTTATATTTTCATATATTAACATGTGCACATGTTGACATAGATCGTTCTAGTTTTCCGACCCCAGTCCCTCCAAGGTCCAACAAAAATCGAGGTTCTTGACCTAGTGGACGGTTGTAATAACGGTAAGTGTGAGGTACATCAACTACTGACATCCACCTTACTCCAGGTTAAATTTAGAAAACTGAGTTGTAAGGAGTAAAAACTCTCAAAACGCCAGTCTTAACACAAGAATTTTCCAATCAGTACTGTTTATTACCATTAATAAAATGAACTATGTAGAAATGATACTTACATATTTGCTTCTTTAATTTGCAGTAAGCATGTGCCAGATCTTCAACAACAAGAGAGCGTCAGATGAGCAGATAGAGTTGTTTTTTATCTTTTCATTCTTATTTTATACAGTAATTTGAATTATTAAATTTTGCATCACGTTTGCGCAGACGATAAAAGTTAAATATATATATCTTACCAAAGCGATACTGAAAGACTTGGTTAATAGCTTGCAATTCCAGTACCCTTATAAACTCATTTCTGGATCCAGATTTACAAATGAAGTAGTTGATATCCTTTTGGTAGTCTTAGTAAAGATCCTAGTACTAGCTAGTATAACGTTCACGACCATCGTAAGTACACCCTCTCTATATATTCTTCAAAACTGATTATTTTTTAAGCAAATTCTTCCAGCAAATGACAAGTTTAACGAGCCCTCGAATTTGATTTGTACCAGGGAAAAATGTAATGACTATCCTTTTGGTTGATATGGAAACTTCTTGCACTGGAGTACGATAAAGTATGATCAAGGTTTCCCCCACTGACGACGACATTGGCCGTGTTTTGCAATACTGTCAGATATATATATATATATATATATATATATATATATATATATATATATAGATATAAAAAGA
>WURT03115576.1:0-26578 GCA_009936505.3 Holothuria glaberrima
TTCCTGTCTCTCCTACGTAAATACCCTGGGGACAAATATTACAGTGAAAAATATAAACTAAATTACTGGAATCACACATGAGGGGAGTGGGCTGTAAAGTGAGTTTACCACCACTAATATATATATATATATATATATAGTAATAATAATACACAAACTGGATTTTATTTGTTTAGTTGTTTTCGATCTTTAAATCAAATCTCTGTTCAATGGGAGCCGTCTCTTTTATTCACCTTCAGGTGATTAGACTATCTCTGCAAGACATAAAGAAAAGGATCCATATTAACCTTTTCTCGAATGGTAACAAAGTTGTAAGAAATGCGTGTTTATTTTATTTCCATCTCTACAGGATGCCAACCTCCAATTTTCCTCATCCATGTACCATCCATTGGAGATGATTCATCGTCAAATACCTCTTCTAGCAGAATAAATGAGACAAAGAAAACCCAGGGCGACCCCTCTAAAAGGCGGACCCGCTCACAGTGCCGGTTGTTGGGCGTACATTCCGCAGGGACAGACGGAAGGGAGTTGTTCAACATATCCCAGTCATTCACAGTTACACGAATCGAGGAGAAAAGATTTGAAGTAACGGTAAGAAACTGCTAATGAAAGCTCTTTAATTTGTGTAACCTACACCCCATGTATGAATATGTCCTCTAGCTGCGGCGGATCCAGAGGGGATGCCGTGGGTGCACGTGCACCCTGAAAAAGTTTTTAAATTGAAAATTGATCAATTGTGCCTTTAATATTCTGTCGCAGGCATCTCACTGTTGCTCTCCTCGTCACGGTTTCGATATAGAAACTCGCACACCATATTGAGAGCACCAGTTTTTTATTTAAGTCCTTCAGATGGACGACTTCCCCCCTACCCCCAACTGGTGAATCTAGTGCACCCCCCAAACAAAAACCCTGGATCAGCCGCAGTCTATATTATAGAACTATTATTGAATTGCGGAAAATGATTGAAACAACACCTCCCCTTACCAATGTTGTTAAATCCAAAAAGTATAAGTTATATAAAAAAAAGTACGCCAAACAACATTAATGGGTGTGGGAAGGGAGAAGCCTGTGAATTGATAAAAACCTTCGATTTTGTTTCTTACTTTTGGCACTGATTGTTATTTTGCTTTTTATCGCAGGTAGTGTGTACACTACGAAATAAGGTTATCAGGCCTAGTTTATGAGGCCAGACCTGAAAATGGACAACTGTCCATTTTTTTCTGGAGGGAGAAGAACTAAGCGGTAGACCGTGCATGTTAACATTTTGTTACTCCATACTTACGTTATCAGTGATAATCATCTAACATCGTAGGCATATGGGAAGGCATTTCACAAGGGCGAAAGGTATTTGCCCTGACAATTTTTATGATTGATTACGATCAAAACATAAATTTTGCGATAGAAATAAAAAGCCAGTGATCTGAAATCGACATTATTTGCCTCGATTTGCTCTAAAAACGACACTTGTTTAGCTAGACGGGTGTTTTCCCTAAACTAACTCACCTTCCCCCTCATACGTCTATGCTTAACATAACATGGGCCTAGAGTAAAGGATCTATTGTAAGTTTCTTCCTAGGAAACTTAAAAAAATCCCGGTTTTTTGTTTCAAGAATTCCTCTAAGTTGAACTTTTCAATTAGTATTTAACGTTTGGTGTAAATAATCTACGGAAAAGTAAAGGTTTTGGACTCAAGAGAGACCATATGCAGCGAAAAGATAACGCATTTTTTTTTAAAGAAATGTCTGGTCGAATATTAATACGACTACACATCGAGTCCCATTTCTGCCTTAGCAAGGGAATTTTAGCACATGCTTATCAGCAGTGGAATCTTAAATCAATTTAAAAACATGTTCTCCGAGCGAACACATTAGTAGGCTCCGAAAATTCGTTGTTCGAATCCTCCTTATCACTTTTCGATCGAATGAATATTTCTCAGAAGCTAAAACCGTCCTCTTCCATCTCAGCCTTCGTATCAGGTTTCTTCCCAGGCACGTACAATTTTGAGTGTTTTGTTCAACCTTGTCCGCTCATTTTACTTCGGGCTTGAATACAAGCAGACGTTGAGGCTGTCCTAATGGACTGACAAGTTTTTGCCTTTTCTCTCGATGAAAGCAGAGTACCTTTGTGTTTCTATGTATGACGTCATATTTAACCTCGTGATGTCATTCCTAAACGATTGACGTCATTTGTGCCTTATATGGAGGCGACAAGCCAAAAAGGCCACTCAGCGACGAATATGTGGGAATGATTCCCGAAAGAAATCAGGCCAGATCTTTTTACGAGATGCAAGAAAGTGGAAAGAAATATCCAGGGGCATGCAAATCGTGGAGAACTTAGGCTTTTTGTAAGATGCTGATGAATTTTGTTTTCTTCGCTACTATCTTATTTTAGACAGAAAGCAACATGTCGTATGACTATTGCCGAAGGAGGTATTGCGGTTCAGTCGCTTTTGTTTTCTAGTTCAAGTACTAAGTAAATTTCCGTACTCTACTACACTTGCGCAATGTTTACCTCGTCGAAAAAAATGCACGTTCCCACGTGGCCTCGGTAATGCCGATAGGAGCAGTTAAATTAATGAAGGTAAGCGCCATCGACACAATATAGCCTGGCTCTACAGCTTAACGAAATGCATGCAGGTTGTTGTGTAAAGTTCAAACCAAAGATTTACCTGTGGCGCAGTGACCAAGGCCTCCCTTGCGGTCTTTGTTACTTAGCTGGCATCACAATGTCAGGCAAAAGGAAAAGGTACCTCAAGAAGAGCAGTGCTTTGCTGAAAATGATTAGTTACTCGTAGGAAAAAAGATCCTGAGAGAAAATGAGCGAAGCAAAGTGAATTAACAGACAGCGTATTTTCTTGATTGGCGATGAGTTGTATCGTGTGCCTCCACCCATCGCCTGGGTACATATTGATCATATGTACAACTCAAGCTTAGACCAGTATCCAAGCCCGTAGCCCATGAGGCATAGGGAACTTGGGTGGCATTTTGTCTTAATGCATTTCAGTATGTCTCTCCCCCTAAAAAATAATTCCCCCATGGAAGCTATTTCTCCTCCTTCAGTACCTTACCTGGCTACGGTCCAGCAGTGACAGGGGTTTAAGTTGTCAATGATTGGCCTCCCAACTTTAATTAGCATGAAAAGAGAGTTAATTCAAAATATTCCTACACATGTACACAATCCACTCTGTTTGGTCAATTAGTAGGTGTATAGATGACATTGCACGACAGAGTTGCGAGAGAGAAATGGTACATATTACAAATTTCATGAAGGGTGTTGAAACAGTCCGGGAGATTCCCTCGATTGAGGGAAGAACCAAAGTTATCACGAATGGGGCAAACTCATGCAGCTAAAACTATAGGTTTGCTAGCCTGTCAGATATAGACAAGGTTAATCTAGAACAAAGACCACTCAAGAACTTTGGCTTTTCTTAAAAACGTCGGTGGCGAACCACTAGTGAGGACGTAGCTATTCTTTAGCTATGACAATACACGTATCGAATATAAACTTTATTCCATTACCGTACGCTACATTAGACCGATAACAAGAATTTTGCAAGGGGTTTCAAAAACCATTCACTACTGAAAATGTACACAAAGACAACAGGGTATTGGGGATAAAATACGGAAAGTGGTGGCGCCCTTGACCAATGCTTTCTCCCGAACTGGTAAATTAGATTGTTTGGAAAGGGCTCGCGAACTACAATAGTTTCTTTAGCGGTAGAATATAGCCATAGGTAATGCAACTACTTAGAGGAAAGTAGCAAGGTAGTTGGTGAGATTAAAAGAGGAGCTAAAAAAATTTTTTAAAGACAATTTGCCAGAGCCAATTTCGGGACAGTAACCTTGACCCTAGAATTCAAGGACGTATTATTTTTAAACCAGACGTTAGCAGCAGCACACAAATTGAAAATACAGCAATAAACCTTGAAATCTTGTATTTTATATAGGCTTATTCATTCAATTGGATAGACTCATCCCCGTCACAGTTCTTTCTACCGGAGCGATTTGATCGTCAAAAGGAAAGTTATCAAAAATAATTTGAAAAAAACTGTCTTTGAAACAGAACCTTTAAGAATCCATTCATACGTCGCGCGCTGTTCATAAATGCTTCTTGACTCTCTGATCTGTTGAAGAAATGATAGTCGTCTTCTTGCTTCGATTTAGTCTCGAGGATATGAAAGAAAGATATCACGAACCTGCCTTTAATGGGATATTGAAGAAATATCGATGCAACAAATTAGTATTCAATCTCAGTAATAGGATCATCACGACTACATCACGAGATAACTTACAGGCGACTGCTTGCCTGCGTAGCGGGCAGTGTAATCTCTTCTTGTGTTCATAACACTGTAAAAACGCTTTGGTCAATTTGACCCAAAGTGGATCAGGAGAGAACCGATTTCAATTATAGGGTCAAATAATGACCCAAACAGGGCTACATCTTACCCCAGTAGGGTTAAAATTTGACCCCAAATGTTGGTTCAGTCCCCTCGTGACCCAATTGTCTTTTTAGTTTGCAATTAAGAGTTGGGAAGTCTCTTTTTTCGTCTAGATTCGTGTCTAATCAGGTTTTGGTCTTGCCACATTAGAGTTATGGTACTGTTGTAAGACTTAAATAGGTATGTCTAACTATTCCGTGATCTTCATGGAGATAGATGTAACGTCTATACCTCACCATGTAAGAAAAAGAGTAACAAGAGCCGGCAGAGAATGCCACGCAGTCTACCAAGCTATCAGCAAATTAGAAAAATAATCTCACGACATTCGTAACAGTTGCCCACCTTTGAAATTCTCTGTGGTAGCCATAATTTATAGACGTTAGCTTCAGAGTTATTCGCTATCTGTGAGTTTACTACAGCTTCTAAAAAATTGATTTTTTCAATCCATCACGCAGGTTCACAATCAAAATGTTTTATGATCCGCTAGTTAAACTATTAAAGTAAAGGCTATACTGGGATATCTTGCTGAAAACATGACAAGGAAAACTTGATGTGATGTAGTCAAGTTCTCCAAATTTCCAGTGAACTCCCCGTCCCTGGTTTAAAAAAAATGAAAAATCAAACCCTGGATTCTCTTTTTGGAGAAAATAAATTGACAGAGGCTGTCAAAAGTATTTGAAATGAAATTCAACAGTAACAGGTGAACTGACTTCATGTAAGTTTTTACCAACTTCACCTTCAACATTTGAAGTAGCTCTCTCCGTTATCGAAAATTTAGCTGACACTTGTGGATTGCGACACTCTTCGGTTTGCGAACCCTTCTTTTTCAAAAAATTAAAGCTAAATACAAAAGTCATTTTCTCAGTCTTTTCGCATAATGAACGTAAATCCCCAAATAAATGGGTTCCAATTCAACTTGTTGCGGATGATTACACTTGAAGACGTGTCTTACATTAGATGAAAGTGTTTAAATCAGGATTTATGCTTCAGTTCACTTTTCTTAGAAAACTATCCATGTCAAACAGTCAAAGAAATACATTCCACATTTCACATACTTCGTCATACTACAGACAAAATAAGGTCTCCTGATTGTCTGTCTTTCGTGCAATCAAATCTTAAACTTCTGTTTCTGGAAGCTTTTTTCAAATTTGCTGGGTTTCAAGTGAGACTTAAGTTATATATATATATATATATATATATACTCAGTCTACAGACAATAATGTTTCGATCTTGTTATTCCAAGTCTTATACTGCTATCACGTATCTCTTTCGAGATCCAACCATTCGTTCTTGTAATCACTGTTATTTACAGAATTTCACACACACACACACATACACACATACATATATATATATATAGGCCTAAAATAAAAGGTAAATCCACGTGTATTCCAGTAAAGAATATAAACAAGAACAAAGAAGAAGCCAGTCTCATTGTTGACAAACAAGAATACAGATTCGAAAAAAATGAATTTTATTGAGGGTGGAGTGCAGAATGGCAAAGAAAGGTACCGTAACAAAAATAGCACATGCCTGTTCTTGAATGTGTGGTTAGTCCCGAAAGAACCATGAAAGTCATATAAGCAAACTGTAAAGACATAAAATGTCACATTGATTATAAAGATCGAGATTGGTTATACGACGTAAGTACCAAAGCCTTTCAAATAAACCATCGTAAAATACGTGCACTCAGAAGTACCGTAGGGCCTATTTCACGAAGCTCCAACCAATTTACAAGTAGTTGTGATAGACTGACAAGTCTCAAGATGGCATACTCAGAACAGCTTGAATTGACTGTAGGTAAAACTACCAAAAAGAGGCTCTTTTTGCAGATTTCCATCCCCCATCCAAGAAAAGGTATGAATTTGATCCCAAAGGAATTCCGATGATATTAGGATAAGTCACGTGCCTTCATCTTATGTAGCTTTCTCGTTACCACTAACCTCTTTTACACTGTTTTCTATTGCAGTTGATGAAAGTCACGTACGATTTACGGGGGCTACGAGGGCATCTCCTCAAATTAAATGTCAGCTGCCAAGCTTCGTCGTTTTGTATCGCCGTAAAATTATCAGGATCAATCACACGTAAGTCTAGTATGATTACAATTCGTTGAGATGACATCGGGCCCGTACCCAGCTTGTCAACGGACCTTCGGAACGGGGACTGGGGGTGTAGAATCCAATACTTTTCAGTTTGAAGTTTTTCTACAAAAATTATATCCTTAGTTGTGCCTGACAGCAGCCAAACTTAGAACATGCATAAATATAGGAGCTACAGGGTTTCAGCCCCCCCCCCCATCCCAGAGGCCTTCCGACTACCCTAGTTAAGTTTAGAGGGACAGAGTGCCAGCTTGAAGGGGAAGTTATGGGGGAGGGGACTTCACAGCAATAGAAAGTAGAGGTATCTTATCGAAACCATAAGCCAAATTCCAGAAGCGGGGGGTAATGAAATTTTGGGTATAACCCGAGAAAGCCCCTTTTGCCATGATGGGCACGTAAGCTTCGAACTTGCAAGATGGTGAGTTTTCTTCGACCTTTCGGACGCTTTGGACCTAGATCATGTTGGACGAATTGACAGCATAATGGTGCCCATGGGCGGCGATCCCGGGCGACAGGGGAACATATCCTCCCAATATTCGAGAAATCGCGCATTGACTTTGATCTTTCACACAGTAATTTATGTTAAAATGGAGTCATGTCCACCTTCTCCACCCGGTATTGAGAAAAAATCGCCGCCCTTGATGGTACGCTCACGAGAAAGACGGTGTTCCTCATTCTTTGTTAAATGTTGAATGTGAGGCCACGTGTTGTGATTGTCGGTGAACTATGGTTTACATTTCGTATATCCTGAAACTCCTACCCAGTGGTGCCCCACTGATGCTATGTTGACTGGCTGTCGTGCCAATTTTGATAGGTTACTCAAACACGATGGTTAGCTGTGTGACAACACAACTTTCATGATGACAGCTCTGGGGTCTGTAATATGAATCTTACATGGTGTGTATAGTTTAAAGACATCACAGACAGTTCCAATTCTCGCAACAATGCAACTTGTAGCTCCTCCCATAAGTGCATAAAGCTTCTCCTTGTGCAGCCACAAAACTATTTTATTCCTGGTGACTATACGAGGCTTTAATGAGTAATTCAAGCACTCTCACTGCGTTGTGTGGAATGTGAGATACTCTGCTTCATTTGAATTTTAGAACTTGGATGTCAATCAAAGAGCAGTCACCAACTGAGAATTTTGATACCCCCACACTAATACCTTTGGGGTGATAAGTGTATATCCTTTCAGTTGATGCCAACAGAATGTTATAATCTTAGACTGTATTGTTCTGTTCGCAAAAAGTAAATCTGAACTGTTCTGAGTTTTAAATGGCAAGACATTATCTCTAAAAAGTCAAATTTCTCCCATACTAGGGTAACATCTAGCCATTCTTCCAATTTAATAGAAAAATATCTCACTTGTTCACCTTCTGGACATATAGCTACGATGGACTATACGGAGTTTAAATTGCTCAAGGCATTATCTAGTGAATCCACACACTACTATGTGTGATCTATCTTCTATGCTTTGCTTACACTGAGTGACCCACCTATATAATTATTGACCAAACAGAGGTATATATTGCCAATCGAAGTGCAGTCACCAATTTTCCACTCGGTGGCGTTATAGGGAAAGAGAGGAATGATTAGACATGGGCCCATTTCTGGGGGGGGGGGGGCTTCAGCATGCCCACATAGGACCGTATTGGCAAACACCTGGATGCCCTATGATGCCCTTTTGGGCACCACATGAGAAGAGCCCATGTGGGCCCCACTAAGATTTGGCCAAAGTGTCTTTGCATGCCCACTGAAAATGCACCCCAAACCTACATGGGCCCCTTAATGCTCAGTCCGTGCCCATAAGAGCCCATCATGCCCAAGAATATCCCATGTGATCATGTAGGCATATCGACAGTGGGCTGGGTTCAGTTCTCCTGAACTTGTGACTTTTTGATATTTGAAGATGTGGTAATCTTAGACTACAATCTCCGCCAAAACAAATGAAACACCGCCTGACACCTTTAAACTTTAGTAGCTACCCCCCCCCCCCATTTCAATGTTGGTTGGTCAAAGTGATCGTTACTGAGTGAGACAACATTGACAGGGAAAGAGGTTTGTTTCACTGACTTTTTGGGAGGATTGTAGTCCCAGCATGGAAATGGAAAAAACATGCACTTTCTCTCCCCAAAGCCAGGCTTTAGGATCAACGGGGTTAGAGGCGTGTGGTCTATAGGCTCTATTAAGAATCCAGTGGGTCCATGAACCAAGTACTGTTGGAGGCAGTGTCAATTACTCTCAAAAAAGAGCATTTCAATAAATTTACTACTGGTGTCATCAATTAGGATTCTCAGTCTGGACGCATACAGTGCTTCGAGAAGTTACGGGGAAGGATTTGTGGCAAGCAAAAATGGGTTGTGTACAGTATCAAATATTGGTTTTAGATGTTGATTTGAAATTCAAACAAGCAGTTACCAAAACAAATGTAATATAGGAAAAATGTAACTTTCATTTACATGTAAGCATGCCGTGTTTTAATAAAGCACAAAGCAAGTTCTTCAAAATAAAGAAATTCTAGATCGAATGGCCGGAATCTCGAGAAAGATAATACGTTTCCAAAGGCTGATAGTTCTCCTTTTACGTCAGTTCCATTTATAATATATATATATTATTCAATGAGAAACTAAACAACACTCTCCTCTTCCCCCAAAGTGCTTGCTGTATTTATTGTCCCTTTTGTGTAGTGTGAAGTATCATTGGCAAAGGAAAAAATACTTGAAAATTTGGGTAAACCCTGAGGCTCCTGTAGAGGTTGGTATGTGGTATCAAAGGCTGTTTTGCATTCGTATTACAGATCACATCACAACGAGAGGGTGTAACTTACTTTTCTTGAATCGAGAAGACATTTATTAGAAACTTTCACGAAACATCTGAAATTGCGAGTATTATCACTAGAAGCAGAAACCTGCCCCGTTAAGAGAGCCTCTAGCCTTTACTGTAATTTGAAGTGGGTCTGTATTTGTAAGCTCGAATACAGAGCGCGAAAAATATTGCTGATGTGATGTGAATATGGCAAAGTAGTGAGCATTATATAGCATTTCTAGCAATATTAGAAACAGATGTACACACTGTCACACTGTGTAACGCTTTTAATATTCAAAGTGGCATAATGTGAAAGAAAAAAGGCTTTTAATATTGAGGAAGAGGCTTTTAACATTCTGACATTTCAGGAGATTACAATGGAAATTAGTTTCCGAGTTAATATAAGTTTTGTTTTACCTGTTAATAAAGTGGATCTCCAGATCAGTCTTCAAAGCACATTCGCAGGATGGAACAAAATGTAGTCATATCAAAACCAACATAGGAATAACAATATTATGTTAATAAGACTACATTGTGTGTTTTTCTTGGGTGTGAGCGTTTGACAAGTTCATCGTACAGCAAGATCGCAATAACAAATTATTAAGTTGGAATAAAGATGAAAACCTGTGCAATCTGTTGAGGACTTGTTATCAAGCTCATAACAAAGAGGAATTGAAGGGCATAAGCAGTCCCTCCAAACTTATTTTGAAACAATAGTTAAATCTCACAATATCCTCTTACTTCTCTTCAAAGTATCTTTCATGATATGTCAGAAGACAAATATTGCATATTCAAGGTGAAATTAGAAGTGACTCTCCAGAATTTAACAATTCAGTGAGAAAAATATTGTCACATGATTCTGATCAAGAACCATTCATGAAATAGATACCCGGGTACACTTATCCAAATTAGGGTGACTGCATTTTCCCTTTTAGGGGAGAATAGTGCTCGCCTCTAGACAAAATGTACTTTGGTTAATTTGAGAACAAAATTAGCCTAATATTGCCATAACATGTAGCATCCCCTGAATAATATCTCTCCCTGCTACGGGCCTACCTGTAGTGAATGAATGCACGAGGTTGCTTGTTTTTTACCATTTGACAACTTACGAAAACATTAACGGTATCTAAAGACAATTGTCTTCCGAATTTGTTAAATGAGTGGCTACTATAATTATACTGAAAACATATCCATATATGTGTACGTATACGTATACGCGTTAGTTTATGTACACTTACAGTTTAAGTTTTACGTACACCTAAAAAGGGGAAAATTATTGACATGGTCCCATACTAAGCAGGTTGGTCACACTCCTTTCCCCAGTGGCGAATCCAGGCGGGGCGCAACATGTGAAAGCCCCCTACTGGCCATCATGCGTGAAAAATCGTTGAGACAAAAACGAAAATGCTTCTAAATGTGTCAAATATAGCAGCGATTTGCATCCCCGCCCTTTTCCAAAAGCAAAAACTTTCCCAAGGGGGAGGGGACACCCTTCCCCTTAGACCCCCACAGGACGGCGATCAATCAAACCTTGCGGTCCCTTTAGTAAAAATTCCTGGATACGTCCCTGTTCCCCCTTCTCCATATCCCGGTTTGGGCTACTCCTGTGCCCTGAATCATCTCTGTGTAGCCTATTCAGGATGATGTAGGCTTCCTTTCCCAGCACCAGTGAGATATAAGTTAGCATACACTTGAGTAAGCAAAAGAAAACGAGTAAAGGTGACAAACCAATAAACAGAATTGCTACGGCTGCTGTTAATACCAATTGCTAATTACTCATTAGAATGGATGTACATTGCCTCAGGCAAAACGAAGAAAAAACAGAAAATATAAAGAGGTGGAAAATTACAGAATAATCTTTTATCAACGACGAAAACGAGTTCAAGGAAGGGAGGAGGCAACAGCCCAAGGGTTGAAATTCACAAAGGCTTAAACAAGCAAAGTAGGTGAAATGAAAATAAACCACCTTAGCCAATTTATCTTTATTCATCTTTATTTGCGATCGAAGAGAAAATGGAGTGCTTGAGCTAAAGATCGTCGCTCGTGCGTTACCGAAATGTAATAATTCAACTTTGAGCTACCACAATAACGGGAAGAAGCCTGTGCTGTAACGGATTACAAATTCATGTCGATTAACTTCCAATTCCGTATCTTACCTGAACTTTGCAATCTGAAATTTGATATGTCTCCTGTCACTGAATGCTAAATGTTCAGTGGATCCATGGGTGGCGATCCTGGAGGCAGAGGGTGGGATGTGAATGTACATCTTGTCCTCCACCAGGGCGTCGCCCATGAACCCAATAGACGACCCCTGGACCTCACGTCATCTAGACGAGCACTTCAGGCATTTAGGGGGCATTTCTGCCATGTTAGGTTATTTGATCCTGAAAGTCCCACGATCTGGCAAAATTCTGGCTATGCAGCTGACAGATGCCCCACTTTCTTACGCAAATCGCAGCCCCTGAGTGGGTATAAACTACTCCATATGCGTAAGAAAAGATGGAATGGGCCGCCCTACTCTGACTGGTGGCCATCGGAAACCTTGTTTCGCCCCGCCCCCCACTTTGAATGACACACTGCCAAAATATGACATTGAAGAGGATAAAATTACTTCAGTTTATCAAACATTGCACCATTTTGCATCAAGGGCACTTTAAATAGTCAAAAACAAAAACTTTCCAAAACGGAGGGGGAACACTTCCCCTGAGAATCTTCCCCAGGACATTGAACACTAAGATTCACTTCCACCTTCCCCACACTTTCAAAAACTTCCTACACTTATGTACTTAAAAGGAGTCAAATTGCAGTTTAATGCAGGTAGCAGCTAAGATCTTACAGAAAAGAACTTATAAATGTTAGTACAAGAAAGTATGTACCGAGTTTATATCCCATGTGGCTCTTTTTGTCTCCATTCTTACAGATTCCATTAATTTTCATTCACCGCATCTTCCATCCGCTATGACGTATGATGATGACATCACCACTCAGGAAATAGGGACGATGGCGACGGCAGGTAATGACGTCACATGGTATTTCTCCAATGGCACGCCATGCTTTCGCTCATGTGACGTCGAGTGTGTACGCATGGCAGGGCGTTTTACTATTTATTAAAGAATTATTAAATGTCATCACCTATTTACTGATATCATTCAATAGCATATTTTTACTAATGTGCTGTGAATAATTTGTGATGTTAGCCAAGGATTCCTTCTTTTTTGGCTAATAATTAATTGTATCAGCTTTTATATTGACAAAAATAGCGAATGTGGTCTACAAGTTTATTTACCATAATGATTGATAGTGGCTGATACCATCAATTGTGTGAAGAAAAAAACATGATGCTTGAAAGCATGAAATAAGAGGCAAGGACACTTTCCAGTGCTAAAAATGCACGTTTTGAGACTCAAAATTCGTCGCCATTTTTATTTCATCCCCCACCCCCCACAATAAGACGCCCTCTCTGAGTTAGTAAGCATGCCTATAACATTGCGGCGAGACCCTTCAGGTTTGAACGTCCCCTTCAGAGAACCTAACGGACTTCTCCTGGTAGGAGGCATACCCTCGACGTCCGCCGGCTGGACATTTCTTAACTAATATGAACAGCTCGTCATAGAATATACGGCAAAAGTAAATAAGTTCTCTGATGACTATATTACATGTTGTACGGAAAACAGAACTGAGGGATGTCTGGCCATGGCGCCCTCAAATAACAGAATGCATGAAGGAAAAGAGATTGCAAAGATAACTGAGAGAATATACAGCCTGGGGGGACTGCTCACTTTCATAACGAAAAGAACTATTTACAGTTGCTGCGTTCCGGAGGAGTTTTCGATTCCTCTTACAATAGCAACTCATCCTAACCGACAAGTAAGACTATTGCTTCTTCAAGATGAAACAACATTGTTGAAGGCGCTCTTCTACATGACGCCAAAAGATATTATAAGCTTGTAATATCTTTGATGACGCCATTTGCAGTTCATAAACCAATAATCCAACGAACGAGACCGTGACTGGAATGTAGTATTTTGATTATTTCATTTACAGGGACCACAAAGTCGGCCGAGGAGGAACAGTTGGAACACATCATCTCGGGGCTCTGTATCTCGGTTGCCGTGTTAATGACCATTTGGCTCACTTGTTTTCTCGTAGAAAAGAAAGTCCAAAGAAAGTACGTTGACCTTTGTTGAAGCTTTTTAGGATAGTGGCCTATTCACAGTTGCACGAATTTCTAGTAATTAAAGACTGAAGGAATGTATTTACCCCGCCCTAAACAGTTTACTTAAGTTTGCACTATGCGCATTTAACGCAATTGTGCCTTCAGCGATTGTAGATCTGAGAAAAGAGAAAACTGCCTATACGAGCATGTTTTGTTCGCAAAAGGTTTTGTTCTGTTCTTTTTTTTTCTTTTAGAATTAACTACTTCATAACTTGTGGTCGAAAGATGCAAAGTCTTATAAATAATCAAAATTTTCAGTTTGACAAGCATGAACTTATTAAAAAATGTCAAACATTTTAGTAGCCTGCGAACAATCGTTTAATGGGAACCCTCTACTGTTTGTGTTAAACAAAAGAACTGCCTTTTGCAATCTAAATTCCTATAGCATTTCTGAGCAAAATCCAATTTAAATTTCAATTACGATACGATTTAGATGTTAAGATTAAAATAAAGATAAGAGCGTAATATCAGGCTCCCACTTCATTCTTAACAGTTTTTCAGTTGGTCAAGATGGTCCTTTCAGGATTACAATAACGTCACAAATTACCAGTTTCTTGCTTGAACTCTTGTAAACAGCTTCCTATTTTCAACATGAACAGGGCCCACTATAGACCGAAGGTCCGCTAATCTGAAGGTCCCCTAGAACGAAAGTAACCTTCGGTCTAGTGGGTATCTCCCTTCATTACTTACTACGTAGCGAGAGTAATTAATACATAATAAAAGTATTCACCATCTTACAACGCAAGGATAGAAGCTGCCGGAAAAGCCATCGTTAGTTTTGGACTAATACTAAAAAAGCTGTAATATAATTGATTACAGGCATATAGCCAGGATTGCGCCATAGGGGGAGGGGGTTGGTGGAGTGTGATGGAGAAAAAACTGCCTTTTAGGTCTCCAGATGCGAAATGATGCAATGTGTGTGGTATTTTTGCCATTATTTTTTCAAGCTTAGTCCATGGGGGTTTACCCCAGAACCCCCACCCCCATGGCTACGCGCCTGATAGATTACAGTAAGGGGTTTCACTTTTTACGGTTTAGTTCTGTTTTTGCTACGGTTAACAGGCATTCAAGAACGGTTACAATATCTACTCCAACTTCTTCATCGAAGACGTACACATACGAAGTATCCTCTGTGAGGAAAACATTAATGGTAAGTTGTATTTTCTGTGAGGGAAACATATATTGGTAGGAGGTATCTGCACTGAAAGAAAACAATCAGTGTTAAAAAATATACTCCGTAAGGGAAAGGCAATGGTACAGATGTTAGGCATTGACTTCACCACTTTCTTGACAAGCGACTTTCTCAGACTGATTCTGTGGCCGAGAGGATGAAGGCTGTGGCATACCAGCGTGATATCGCCTCCCTGGGCATGCGAAGCGATGAAGCTAACCGGAAGGTTCGGGATTTAGGCCCCGGGCGGATCAAAATAAGAGATTTCATCTAAGAGCGATCTACAGTTTTTCATTTGAACTAGGATTTCACAAGAAACGAAATTTGATCTAAATTTTTGAGTTGGTTAGCCGCCACTCTACGTGAAGTTGCAATTTTCACGCTGCAGGCTTAGTCTACCACACCCCTGGTCCCTTTGCGTCGCAAAACAACTGTCATTCAAGACCTGAATTATCAGAATGCTGCAAATATACTGGCTGTACAAAATGTGCATGCGCACTTCGGTTTTACTACTGTGATGTTATGTGCCTAAGGGTATGTACTCTAAGAAGCCAGCAGTAATTGGTGAAGTTAAAGGGACAATAAGGGTTTGAAAGCCTTTTATCCCACGACCTTAGTTTGTCTTTCTCAATAGATTTATTTCGTAGAGCCAAATGACCACGATGCACCGTTTTCAAGAATATTCACTAATTAGGGCGTTAATTATTGTTGCCAGAAAGGTGATGAATATTTTTCGGGGAAAAAAATTACAACGTTCTATGCGAGAAGAGACGGTCCCATATTACGCGGTGACCAATCACAACGTAGACTGTAATGCATATTCATATACCTGTTGTTCATGCGCACGCACATTTATGCATTGCGCAATATTTTATTGTGAACACGCGAACGGTACGTGTGGATACATACTCACACACTAAGTCAACGAGTGGCAAATTTCGCCACTAATAATTTGATCGGTTTTTATCTCACGAAGAGCTACTTCTATCTTTTAACGAAAACTCAGGGTGAGAAAAGAAACATACAGTTATTTCAGAAGTTGATCTGAGTCAAACGGCAAATCAAGCGAGGGAGGGAACAATCCTCTCAGTGACAGACGCCAACTTCGTCTGCCAGTGCTCGTAACAGCATGGAGCGAGGCCTATCTCCATGGTAACAGTAGGGGAAACGTTTAGGCCCGATCAACAACACGAGGAACTGGGAACATCATCTCATTAGCAGTCGATGTATGTGAGGAAGTATGGCCTAGCCTTATTTATCTGCTACACCTCTGTAAAGAAATGTCCTCAGCGCCATATCCTATAACTAGATAGGTCACCACACACACTTATAATTTAAGCTAATAGGCAGGGCCACATGACCGTTGCACACTAGGGATTGTCTGAATGGGCGTTTATTATGTATTCATCATGCATTGCGATTCTCGAGGGCACGGCTGTCATGGACCATTGAGCTATCTGTAATAGTTCCAGCCTCCATGCACGGACATTGTTGCTGGACTACTTGGGTACAATTCCTACAAGCATACACCAACTGATCTATGTAAGCCTATATCAGTGGTATACACACATTCACTCAATCCGTAATATATCATGCATGATGATAAGTCTTGAGAATTCTAACCCCAACCTTTCCTAAAGTTTCTAACCTTTAACCTTACAAAACAAAACCTAGGGATTTGGTGCACGCAGTACGCAAACCCGCAGCTAGTCTCAGTCCAATCGTCTGAGGTTCTTCAGTAGCTTTCGGTATCAGTTCTCAGTTTAAAATGGTGTGAATCAAAGAAATATAGTCGAAATAATGTTAAGTTTAAAGCTATGTTCGTAGTGGAAGACTACCGAATTTTTATACCGTCACTGTTTTTGTTTTTTTTTTTTGGTACGTTTTTTTTTTTGGTACGCTCCGTTTTGTTCAGTTTAAGGTGTTTAGGAGAAAACTGGGATCATGACACAGACTGGGGTCTGAACAGAACTTTTTTTAAAGTCCCCTCGACTATCTGGCGGAGAGCCGCAGGTCGAAACCAAATATTACCCGCATGGGCGTGGATCCATTTCCAAAAGTGGGGGGGGGGGCTTTTCACCATTTGTCATCGCTGTCCTGGGGTAGGGGTTTAAGGGGGAGGGGGTCGCTCTCCAAGAACTGAAGTAATGCAAAAAAGCAAAAAAAAAAAAAAAAGGGGACGGAAATTCGGGCTCAGTCGGCCCAGCCCCCTGCCGGGGAACCCAGCCGCCCTGTCGGGCAAATCCTGGCGCCACCCCTGCAGTTTTCGTTTTCACCATTTTTGAAAAAGTGGGGGGACTTTTTGGCGATGTCCCCCCTTCCAAAAAAGTGAGGGTGACGCGTCCCCCGTCCCCCATGATCCACGCCCATGATTACCCCAAAAGAGTTCTGCTCCCCAAGGAGCTACTAACCCCGAAGGGACAGAAAACTTAACATGACCAGCCTCTATGTGGGTCTGTCATGCGTGGTTTCGTTCTAGACCGGTTGAAAAGGACAGATACTATATATGATCTTTGCAACAAGGCCAGGAAGAAAGAGGTCTAAACAGAATGGTACATAAAGCATTACGCGAGATAGCTGAAAGTTTGTCTGGAAGTAGGAATAAATGGTTGTAAAGTAAATATTCCGCAGCAATAAAATTACGTTTTTTAAATGAAAGTTTTTTTTTTTTGGTATTCAACTTATGCTGTTAGGAAATATTTTGAGTTATTGGGATACGAAAGCATAAAGGTCTGTTACCTATGTTGCATTGATTTAAATCCCCTAGTTAAAGATCCGTTGGAAAAGAATTATTTTCATCGCTTTCGCAAAATACCCATCCCTTTTTAAAAGTTCTCATTAGCTTTGCAAAAATAAATATCTTGAGTGATGAACAGTTTCATCATTTTTATGTTGTTTGTACAAGGATTTGTTTAACAGCTTGTCTGCCAGTTTGCAATTTTGTTGGTGATGTTAAGATATTTTAGGTAAACAATTGACACTTCCAAAATAAACCCCAAAGGTACATTATGTCAACGTTACAACTGTCCGGTGTGAAGGTGGAGTAAACGAAAGATATGCCTTGTGCGCATGTCCCTCTCACGTCCCATAATAACAAATAAGAACCATTTAAGGGGAGGGTTGTCAACTGCAAAATAGATTTGAATATACATTTTGGTTATTTTACAAGTTTCAACGCTGTATATAAACCTGACATTTCCATAAACAGGTCCGGTACGACAGTTTTGTTATTAGATTGAAGGTTTCGCTGGCGCTAAGTAGAAATGAAAGGAAAGATCACCGTTTGAACTGTAGAAGAGTTGAAATAAAAACAAAGATCATCGTTTGAACTGTACCCGTTGGAGCGAGGATATGCTATTTGGAAGAAGTAGAATCGTCGGTCTTAAATTGCTGGAACACTCAACTCTAAAAAGTTGCTAACCTTTTCCCTTTTGGCTCAAAGCAAAAAAAAAGCATATTTGATGGGCCAATCAGAATTTAATGGCATGGTTCTCAGTTAATAGAAATTATTTTGTCGTACCTTTTGGGAAAACCGAACTAGGGAAAAGGAAAAATACGTTGCAGTTGTTACTTTTTAGTCACGGTTTGTTCCTTTCAGTTTAGGTTTTAGGCTTACTCTCACATTCAAGTGTGAAGGTGTGATACTTTCACACAGTCCAGAATTTCCGTATTAGTGCTTTCAGTTGAGACTTCCTTGGCAAGCACTTTAAAGTTCTTTACAAGTTATCACACCAAAATGGCCCAAGAGAAAATGAGTGCGTCCGTGCCGCGTGCAGCAACCAGTGAAAATGTATCATCTGTCACAAATTGACTTATCATCTACTAAATCACCAGAGCGCTGTATTTGGCGCAAAAAATGCACAGAATGAAGGTTAACAGACAAAATACGGGCCCGGACGATGGGTGATTACTTCCAAATTTCAATTGTTTAGTGCATTAAAAACTAATGATATGATCCACATTCACCAACCCAACCCTACACCAATAAACTTCCTGTGCATGGGCCTGAAATGTTTATATGTAGGGGCCATGGGGGCATGAGTGATTTTTCTCGGTTGCCAACTGAAGCAAATTTTTGGGGACTCCAAGAGATCAAAAGGGTGGTGCTGGTAAATAGCAGAACCGCTCACTCATACACAATAGTTAAGACTGATAACTTGGTTCAGTGCCCTACAAGAGGGTAGGGTATCTATTGGATCGTAGCAGCGACCTAGTCGGCATTTCCCACTTGGACTAAAATATGCTTATTGAGCTATGTTGGTGCATAAACACGGAAACTTGTCCTGATATCCTTAGGTATAGCAGGGGTGTTCGATATTTCTCGCCGCCCTCTCGGGAAGAGGTTCCCCTCTCCCATAACCACACTGCATCCATACTTAACGCAAGCAATGGAAGTAAGTCCATAAAAATATGAAGATGTTCTCAGCTTGGGGACGAATGTTTCAGACCGTTATCGTGGGGTAGGGGTCAAAGGGGAGTAGGTGTCTCCCTGTCCTTACCAAAAGAAAAATACCTTTTGTACATTTTTCAAGGTCATTTTTTTTTTCATTTTTTTCCAAAGCGCGGTATTTTTTGAACAAAAAAATTATAAATTCCACAGAGTAGACAAATAAGGGCACGGGTCTTTGCCCTTGAAAGGTGGGGGAGCACACTTTAGCCCCGAATTGTTTCGAGGACGCCCACAGCCCACCCCCTTCCCCAGGCTCGCTTCCTATGACAAATTTCTTATCTTTGCACTCATTTCTAGGAAATGTTCGACATGCCTATGATAAAGATACACTCATCAGATGATAACAACAGCAACCGACCGTCTAGCCTCTCTTCCGACAAATCCGAGACAAATGAGCAAGATGAGAACTTTAAGAGTGACAGTGACGATTTCAACTGTTCTACAGACGTGTTCGCGCCAGAACCGTCGGGTTACAGTACCTCCTCATCTGACGACCTTAAAGAACCTTCCTCCTCAAAACCTATACTCCTAGACGTTCCCGATCACAAGGTAACTGATAGACTTGTAAGTTTGTTTCTCTTTTTTAAACGAAAACACTTATTATTCCTTCTTACAGTAAAAATTTTTTAAATTGTATTCAGATTTATTGGTAGAACCAATAAGCTTTTAGTGAAGAGGGAACGTAACAATGAAGTCCATGGCTAGTACCAATAAAACTTCTGAATCTTGTCACTTATCATTAAAATAAAGTCCTGACAGCTAAGGTCGAAGGGCGGGCACCGAACAACTCCGCTGAAGCTGGACACAAAACTGAAGACACAACCCCTCAAAATTCAAGTCTGTAGAATGTGGCTTTTTCTTAACTCACTAAATGCAGTATTTCCACTTAAGTCTGTGTTTTTTTATTGTTTTAAATAACCAAATGTAACTTTATCCACGCTGCATGAAAAAATATAATTGACAAAATTAGAACACTAAATGTAGTTAATGAAGGCGCACTACACATGAACCTACTTAAAAATTTTCTCAATTCACACACACACAATAATTGAACAGTACTAGCTCATAGAAATTAATATAAGGGAGAACGCCGACACAGTGCATCTCGGCGTGTTGGCAGTGAAGCTACGAAAATTGAAAGGACGCTTTCGCTGTACTATGGCTAAAAGCTGGTTGGTTGCCACGTTTCCCAACGTACAGTGTGCATTCAGCCTTAGAGTTAAATGTCTTTTTATACGTCATTTGAAGTTAGTTAGATAGTGAGTCAGTTAGTTGGATGAGGTTTAACGGCTCAGTTTCTAACCAACTGGTTTAAGTCAGGCTGGCCACGACCTTTTTTTCAGTTGTGGCTCACTGGCTTGTTTTTCCAACTCCATTGCTTATGCTGAGCACCAAGCTTACATCTTTTGAAAGATAAAGAGTGATTTCACAACAAGGCTTTGTCACTGTTGTTATTTGTTTTGTTTTATACTTTTAACTTGAAAACTTATAGTTTATCCGCCAATACTTTGTCGTGATGATACTGAAGTCGTGATGTTTGTATTATGGGCCCTTACTTTGTTGCCATACAGAGAGCAAAACCAATGGCTTCAGTCATATCGCCAGATGTTATTTTTGATAATTTTAATTTCTATGTACTGGCTAAAATAAACTAAAGTAACTGTGTCACCTATTCGTTCTAAACAATGTCTGAAGAATAATTATTAGATGTGCAATCAATGATTGATATCAATTCTTGACATCAGTGCAATTAGTTTTTGTCATTTGACTCTAACAACAAAAGTATGATTTCAAAATGTGAAAATGCTGTATGCTGAGGTACATTTCCTGTTTGCATCTATGATTAAACACTATAAAAAATATTACAGTGAATATGTAACTCAGAGCATTGAAATTTTTCACCTATAAAGATGGCCTACAGCGTTAACTTTTTATCAATGAATAAATACTTAATGTATTGACACTTTCTTGTAGCAATTAAGAAAAGAGTTGTCAAATGACCACATTCATTGACTTGAAAATCAATACAGCAGCCTCTTTATTTGAGAATAATTACGAAACTTTGTACATATTCAAATACCCAGAGCTTTCAATTACACTCTAACAAGTCTGTTACAACAAAAAAGGCGATTACAGTACAAGCCTTTTTGAAATTAAAATGGATATTACGTTTACATTGCAACCTACAGAAATGTTTTATCATTCTTAAATTATTATCACACCATGCAATTACACCAACAAATTTGGCTAAAGCTTTTCTTCAGAAAAATATTACATAGTGCGAGAATGATGAATTTTGTACCACATTTGAACTTGCTGCGAACCAAATTCACGCTAAGAATCACAGTTTCTCCTTTATTTAGCACTTCAACTTGAATTCCATTATTTGAAAGGACCAAAAGGACAACTTCTTAATCCAAATTAAATTCCAAATGACTCTGTTTGTAACACACGATTTTCCCACCGATAGCTGGAGTTGTTTCTGATTGTGTACTCAAATTTCCTTCTTGTCCAATTCTCTGAGATGAGGATGGATTTCACATGTTCTTTCAGTTATTTGTGAAGATGTACACCTTCAAGTTCTTTAACCTAACACTTTATGCAAGAGAAAAGCCTGGTTTCTGTCTCTTTTCTTTCTGAGTGAAGAAAGGTAATACTTTACATGGTGTCAGATGGAAGATAATAATGCTCTTATTTTTGCTCTAGCAGTCACGCATCAGAGGCAACAGAAGAGTGGTATGGCAACACTGCACAAAATCTTTGTTGTTAATCTAGATAGATTGGGCAAAAGAGAAATAGACTTGACTGTAAAATACATCAATTTGAAAGTAATTTCTGTGCATTTAAAATATCACGTTTTAAATAACTCTAAGGCTTTCTAGATCATTTAAAAAAAGGGTTGGGGGAGGGGACAAAATGTATTGCTAGGTGGGATGATAGTCTGGACAATGTTGGCAAATAATGACTATTTGAAGAAAAGTTGAATAATTGAGAATACTTGGTGTCAAAAGCCATGTCATAATGTAAATGTAATTATGATTAAATCAACAAAGTAACATTGTTTTGTGAATCTGTAACGCTTACTTGTGTCACCTTTTATGCAACTGAACAGCCCCATCTACCATGGATAATAATTATTGGCATCTTTTGAATCCCACCAATCTGACATCATATCCCTATACAAAAAGAACAAAGCCATATTATCAATAAGTTTTGTCCTTCTGCTGGCACAGAAGCATCCATGTTCTGAAGCTAGCAGTGTACAGTATAAGGTCAGGTGTCAGCTGGGTGGGATTCAAAATATTGCCAGTTGTTATTTCCTGAGTCTAATTGTGTAATAGGTGAGGTAAGCAGAAGTAAAGTAAATAGACAAGTATGGGAATGTATTCACGTAATGCATCATGGGATGGGTCAAAGGTTAAGTGTGCCACTAACCTTCGTTCACAGTAGTTGTCGATTATGTATACTTCTTTCGGACGTGAACATTAAAATTGGTGTTACGTGCACATGCTGTATGCAGGCATAATACACATTGACCAGGCAGTCAAGTGAATAATTTGCGTTTGTGCACATAAATGAAAAAGGTTGCAATGGTACACTTGACCTTGTAACCCCACCAGAAGTTTTGAATTTCCAACTCATCTATTGACAAGGTTTTATTTCTCCCTGTTTTTTCATTCTCTATTACAGCTAACTGCCCATGATGACTTTGCACACTGGATACCGATGGCAAAATCACAGGTACAAATAGACTCCAAAGAGAATAGTGGATCACCACAAGATTCTCCTTCTAAGAAGGAACTTGCCAACTTTTCACCAAAACACAGTCCCAAAAAAGGAAAACAAGGAGGCAAAAAACACAATGAATACAACAGCCCAAATAAGCCTAAAAAAGAGATCAAACTTCATCCTCCGATTCTCAAGTCTGCCATGAAATCTCCTCATCGTAAAAAGCATGCCGCAGTACGGGTTGCCATGGAAGACGAAATTGTATTTACTCGACCTTCGAGAAGCAATAACAACTATATAGAAATGAACAGCAAAGTAAAAGCAGCAGGGAATGCTGAACAGAACTCGCTAAGAGAATCACCAAACTTGCCACAAATATGCACAAAATTATGACACAGGTAGGAGGAAGAACTGTATCCCTTTTTCAGGAACAGCAAGATAAAGAAAAAGAGGATCATTTATAAAGTGAATCAAAGATGAGAACATGGAGCTAACGAGCCATTGATTCTTGTTTCTGATCCCAAATAAAGGGGCTGAAGTGTATCCATCTAAAAGGGAGTAAGCAATTGTCCTGACCTTACTTAGAAACACCATTCAATATTTACTTATATCCACTTATTTCCCTTAAAAGTATCTTTCATGATGTTGAAGAAGACAAATATTGCATATTAAGGATTAAACGAGGATTTAATTAGCAGGAATTTCACAGTGAAGTAATCAAAATATTGTCATGTGATTGAAAAGTACCATTCATCAGTATCAAGATATGGTAATTCAACCTGAGGTGAATGCCCTCATAGAGTGTATCTTATTCAAGGTTAAAATTACAGGTACTGTAACAATATTAGGTAATGTAATTACAGGTTACATTATTTTAGGTTATGTAATAATACATTATATAAGTATAAGTTATATAAATGTACATTACATAATTGTAGGTTACATAATATAGGTAACATAATTATAGCTAACATAATTAAAGATTGCATAAAGTTTCAAAATTGAAACTCTCTTGTCCCAGTCTCATCTTAACAAGATATTTTTGTTAAGAGATAGAAAATATTTGAGGAATATTCACTCAACATTTAGATGGTTCATTGAACACTTCTTTACCACATCACTCTTGTGATACTTAGATAACTATTTGTGCTTTTCATAAAAACAATGAATGACAAACTGAGACAGCTTTTATATGTGAGGCAACATAGGCGGCTACAAGTGAGGCAATATATGAGAACACAATGAATCACGTGATTTAATGCCAGCCACAGGGCACATGGAGTTCTTGGTACCAATGAAAAGAACACATTCAAGGCTTTCTATTGTTACCAGAATCATCATCACTTTTTCAAAGGTTGGGTTTTATTGGTCTAGCTTTAAGGAACCATGAACTTAACTTCAAATGACTGTAGCAAGGGGGACCTAGCCCAACACTGAAGTGGGGGGGGCAATTGATCAGGTGGGAGCCAGATTCTTAAGGAGCCGGATGGAGTTAAAAATGCAACAATGTATGCAGGAGTGTCTAACAGGAGGGGTGTCCCCCTCTCCTTTGGAAATTTTTGTTAATTTAAGGTTGCTTAGATGCAAAATGGTGCTGTCTTTGGGATATTTTTGGACCTGATCATTTATCTGGCTGGAAAATGTTTCTAATTTAGTGAATTCCAACTTTTGGTTGGATGAAAGAGGAGGGAAACTTTTGTTGTCTAAGAGAAGGGTATGTTGTCAACAAACCTTCTGAAGCCCCCCCCCCTTTTGGATACTTTATGCCTTCTATTAAGGGGAAAGTTTTTATATGCAAAAATATGTGTGTGCAGTTCACAGAAACATTCTTGAACTACTACCAAAATTTTCCTTCCTTCATTTGTGCATTATAAAAGGGTATCTAAAGGCTGCAACCACCTGAATAGGGCCTCCTGGAAGCTCTGGATTAATTATATGGATCAGATAAAGGCTTAGCCCATCCCTCCTCTTTTATTCTTCTTCTTTCTCTTTCACTTCCTCCTTTTCTTTTTCTTTCGTTTTCTCCTTTACTTCTTTTTCCCCTTAACTTCCTTCTCCTTTACCTTTTTCTTGCAAATTAAAGGGGGCAGTCACCCTCCCTGCTCCCCTGTGGCAGCGCCCCCGAATGTATGTTTCCCAATCCCAAATGTAAAACATTCGACCCACCTTTTATGTCATGAGAATCCAGCAGGTGATTTTTCCCACAGTATGGCACTGCCTAATTAGAATGTCAATCTAGGTTAGGCTAGTCTAGCTTTTCAATCTCGATTGGCTTGTCTGCGATATACGATACAGAAGCTACAGTAGCTGAACATATGTGACAGACAGTGTTGTGTTAGTGTATTGACATATGTTACAGGTTGTACATATGCATACGATGGGTGCAGGTTCATATAATAAACAGCACTAGTCTATAGGGTCAGGTAGTCAGGTAGTTTGTGCACAGAAGTTTGTCATCACATATAGCACTGACCAGAAGTAACTAAGATTACTCAGCTATGCTAAAAAATGTATATGCTGTGGTTTTCAGCACGAAATTTCATGGGGCGCTGCACATACTGTAGGCCTACTACATAGTGCCCTAGGATATCAGACACAGGCTTTGATAAATGAAATTATGCTTACAGTACAGTAACACTAGTATGATTCCAACTTCTAAAGGGGCAAGGGGCGCATTTTCCTGGATGGGTGGGCGCAAATCCACCTCCATAATCGTGAGGGGGAAACTGCGCCCAGTTGTCCCCCTCCCGTATCTGCCCTTGGACTGTAGTTCATTTGCATTCTGCTTGAAATAACACAAGATCTGACATAGCCCATCACATACAATGCCCCATATAAAAGTGCTCAATGCAGGTTCTGAAAGTGACAAAATACAGAAATAACAGTTGTTAAATAAATAATATGATTTCAGTGTTATCACAAAACTTAACCTGCTCAGTTTGGGTAAAGTAGATGTACTTCATCTTTAGCCTCCTCCAAATACTAAGTTATCTCATGAACGGCACCATCCTACACTGAATTTTCACTTTACTTCACTTTAAGTTTCCTGCAATATTGACCTCATGGTAAGTACTTATGAACATTCCACACTTTCCCAATCAAAACCGAATGTTAAACTCAGACTACATATCCTCAAAACAAAATGCATGCTCAAACAACAACATGCCACCACACAAATTTCTTCTGGCATGACTTGTAGATGACAAAAAAGTCATTAAAATGCTAATAGTCAATTATGATAATTGACTTTATCCCACTTCCAACACCACTTGAAGGGGTTCTACATATGATGCTATACAACACTGTAAATTTCACCTCCACTACACCAGTAAAAGAAATCTGGTAATAGTCACCCTGACCCAGGTTTTCATCCAATATCAAGTCTGGAAATGGTTCTTGACCAAACGAGGGACATCACACCTACCGTACAACAAGTACCACCTCTTAATATTCTACACAGTTCCCATATCTGAAAATATGAGATCAAGAGATTTACAGTAGTAATATCCCATGAAGCACCTGTCTAGAACTTACCAAATAGTCTGGGAAGCTATTATAGACAGTCATCTGGTAGGAAAATACTTCCCTTCCTCTCTGTAGGAATTTACAAATGCCAATATTTCTCATAAATGTTTTGAAGTAAAAATGACTGTTGTGAAATAGTTGCAGT